>FIZT01019830.1:0-20490 GCA_900065295.1 Paracoccus marginatus | reverse complement strand
ATCGATTGAGGGGGTCGTAATTAGCATACATACCAAATTTCAGACTTCTAGCTTTGCTTGAAAAAATTCTACCAATTTTCGATCTCGTAGTCCATTTCGTTCCGAAATCAATTTTCAAAAATTCGCCAAAAATCAAGGGGCAAACTTCAGCACTCGAAATTTTGGTTTTAGGGGTACTTTTACATGCTCTATCGATCTGCCGGTTCGGGTGCTTCCCTTGTTAGTGAAAATATTACCGACTGATTGCGATTTCAGTGAGCACCTTGAATGATCTTGAAGCTCCAACTTCCTGTTATGTATGACTTTTCACTTAAATCAAAAAAGCTCTCTGTAAGTTCTGTAATTTATATTCACTTAATTTGTAGTTAGAAAATTTTCCATATTCAGGGAATAGTTTTCAAAAATCATCGGAAATACTTTTCGAAATTCTGAATTTTTCTCATTTTTGAAGTGAGGCTCTATCATGCGGGGTGGTGGGGTGTGTGAAATTTTTCAAGGAATACAATTAATTTTTGCTAATAAACACTGCCATCACCTTCATCCAATAATATCGATCTAATTCACACAGGAAACACATATATAGGTAACTTGGATAGGTACTTATTTCCTGTGTGAGATTTTCATTTTCGAGGGAAAAAATTACAATTTTTTTTTGCTCCAGCATGTAGATCCCCGTCTCATAAAAATTATGAAAAAGTGATGGTCAGTTTTTTCCCGGGTCTTAAAGGGTTGATCAGCATGAGCTCAAATCCAAGATTAGCTTTTTTGTTTGACCATTTTTTGTGTTTGTTGGAATTTTTGTGAATCATTTTGAAGTTATTTTTTTAAAAAAAACCGAAATCGTGAAAAATGAACGAATTCGGGAAAAATCTGGATATGGGGCGTATAAATGAGTACTTGGTACAATACTTTGGGAAAATAATTTTTCGATCAAAATTGGTGTCTATAAGGGTGAAAAATGGGAAGAAAGTCGAGTTTTCAAAAAGCTCATTGGCATAGCGCAAAACAAGGGGGAGGATTCTCCAGCTTCTCCAGCAGCACCAAAACAATACTCTCCACCATGACCATTTGAAATGTTCCGAATTCCGATAAGTTGAATTGAAAAAATGTAAAAATGTCAACTTACTCGATATACGCCCGTTATGCTGTTTAATATGTCCATTTGGTAATTGATGTTGAGGGCATCGAACGGCTCTGGCACGAATGGCAGAACCATTGACGGCGGGTTGCGTTTCGCACTTGCACATAGTCCGAATGCACCTATCCCAACATCCTGGTTCGCCTTCTGTGCTGCTCATTTCAACCACTTAGCCGCCAATACCGCACGGAGCACACACAAGTCACATGATTCGTCGACGACCTTAACATCTATAATAAAAACAATCAGTCGTTAGGTAATTGAAATAATTACCTTAGCAAATTTCATAAATAATTCATCGTCGTTGATTACGACGATACACGAATTAACGAGAAATATCCTACACCAATGGAGTACGTATACGTACTCCACGGTATACACGCAGAGTGCGAAAAAATCTCCACACTGATTAGCATTCGTAAACGGTCAAACGTACGCGTCCCATCTTCCCATATACACCTCACCAAGATCACAAAGACGATAAATTACCAGCAAGGGTGAGCCTGAGGGACGCGGGTAACGGATATGCTTAATTCGTACGAACTACGAATTCTCTTCTACCATGTGCAGTGTGAAATTGCCAGCAATGGGCGAAAAAAAATCACTATTTTGGCGGCTGTTACGGCAAAAAAAATACCGTAACACGAGTCCAGCTCGTAATTACGATATTTTTAATGTAAAAATGCCAAATGGGCGTTGTTTTATCGTTATTATTATACACCGCGGATGATCGAACATTACACAGTATAGACTACACATTCTGCTCTTTTTCACGCACTGAATGATATCGCGTTGCACTTTTCACCATCCATCGTCATGCCGATACTTCTTTTTCGCCAATCCAAGGTCGATGTACCCTCGCGAGGAGAAGGTTTTCCCAAATGCCGACGCGTATTGTGCGATATTTGAATTCGTAAGGCTGTCGCTGGCTTCGTCGGGAGTAAATTCACGTATTGGAAAAATTAAAATGAAAAAAAAAATCCGAGCGTAAATCATTTTTTAGCCCGCGAACTGTTTTTATTGAGTAGGTATTTAATAGTACGATTGCCATGCATGCCGTACATATAGCAAGTCCGAAACAATTAGCAATTTACTGCACGCAGTAAATCACGAAACGCGCTGTTTAAACGTGACATATAAATAACAGGTATGAGCTGAGTGTGTTTGTAAATTATTATAAAATTTCTAGCCATAATTATATACGTTATTAATCGCGATATTATTTTGTTTTCTTGTATGTTCTCGAAGATGATACGAATTATGAGGCGAAATTTTTATTTAGGTAAATAGTACCCATTTCTCAAGAAAACCAAGTGGGAGTCATGTAAAAGAACATCCTACTTTGAGAAGTCATGGCACAGCTCTTTGGAATCGTAGGGAGTTGATTTTTGGAGAATTTTTGGTGAACTCTGAAATTTCAAAAATTCGCTGAAGGTTCCATATCTGTTCGAAATCACCCAAAATTTTCAAAAACCATTTTTTCCACCTAGTGCAACAAAGTCGTCCCATTCACGTACGGTTTTCAGTACCCATCCTCACTAATTCCTACTTGTATCAAATAACAATAGTTGGATGCACTTCACCGCAATATTATATGTTTTATCGTTCGTTGTCCTACAATTATCGCACCCAAGCAATACCACCTACCACCATAGACGAAACAGACTTAAATTCGTACTTCGTAGTTGAATTTCAAATTGATCGCTTAACACGAATTATTTGCAAATAACCCGTATGATACGCACATACAACGACAGAATACATCCAAACACACCTCTAAGGCTCCGAGCTCTGGCGGCTCTGGGAAACTTTCGCATGTCGTCATTTTGAGTTTGAAAAAAAAAAGATCTAACGCCCAGATAACGAACAATTCGTATTGTTTGCCTTGCGAAACACGAAAATATCTGATTTATTAAACCACGTGCGAAATTTCAGTTCACGTTATCGTGTTGGTAATTTTCAAGGCAATGTCAAGGTTTCAACGGTCGAAAAAAAATTTCTAGTTAAAAAATTTTACCTGCTACGATGTTGACAGAATGGCGAGTACGAATACAACAGCCGTTTGGTGCGATGCCGGGATGAATTTTTGGCGAACATACGAGCACCAGTACCACAAGTAAAATAATTTCAAGCCGAAGTTAATCACAACACTAAGAAATTAGTTATGGAATTTTCTAACTCAAATTAACCAGCAATGGTTACACTAATGAATACAATGATTGAGCGATTTTTAAAAACTAAAAAACACCGGTACCGAAAAACATTTTCTAGGTCAGCGCGTCGTATTAATCCGTTAGCGACCAAGGCGTTACAAAAAAAATATACCGAGAGCGTTTCCCAATTCCATAAAAAATTATAACTACAATAGGTAATTTTAAACGCGATTACAATAAATAAATTCAAGAACACGTTTCACGAGAAAATAATACACACATCACAACACTAACCACATTTGACGATATTTTGCACGTGACTGATTACTGCTTAAAAAACGTAAAACGACGCAAGACGCAACTGTTGCTTTAGCAATGTTACCAACATCTGTGGTATAAAAGTATTATAACGATTAACCCCTCTCGTCTCCACCAAACTAACTGATGCTGCGTAGTGCGTGGTTGTATTACGAATGAATCTATTGAAGAAACAATACACGTGTAATTACGATTGCACAGGAAAGCGTGATTGATATATATTTTGACGTGTAAGATGTATTTTGACAATAAAGTCGATTTATCGTTATCGGATTTTTGTTTTGTTTCAAGATGATAAACAACATCATGTTGCAAGGTGTTTTGATGAAGGATTACAACGCTGAGTGGCATTTTATAAATTTAATGCGGACTGCTGAATGTAAAATGTCTTATCTCGATTCATCTTTCTTCTTTAATGTTTACGTTAATGTTGGAAAAAAGGAAACTGATACCATCAAGCGGTGACGGTTCATTTATACCACTTCCTGTACAAATTATTCATGAATTTTATAGTCAAAAACAGATAAAGCTAGTTGAACAGTGGAAGATAGCTGAAGATAGGTATTAGGTATCCAAGTTTAATTCAAGACGAGAAAATTAACGTGAAAGATACATACGCATTTTTTTCAGGATCAAATCAGATGAAATGTAGAAAAATCGCGTACAGATAAGACGATCATTTTGAAATGCAATCAAGAATCAATACCCACTCCTTTCCTTTTGAATTGATTCAAATTGTGATGAAAAAAGAACAGTAGTTACTAAATGCCTTCCGAGTTTTCAGTAGATTATACTTCAAACAAGCTTGATGAGCTTGATATATAGTTGGTTGTTTCAAAAAAAGTAGGGTTGAAACATATTGAAAGGAAAATTGATCTTTATTGCCTTCTGTTAATTTATTTCGTATTGGTATTACAATTTACATGTTCTGTTTTTCATTTTTTTTTTCAAATTGTAAACAAAGTCAAAGAATAAAAACAACCGATAATATTGAGAGGAACGAATCCGCCATTCTTTTGATTTTCATTTTCGTTCATTCAAACAATTTCAATTAGTTGAACGTTTCGTATCAGTGTTCAGGTTTTTTTTTCACAATTAACATCCTTTCATTACCTGCTAAAAATACTTGGCACCACCAAGATGGAGCTTCATCATATCGCATTCGTAATACAAGTATTCAAATCACGTAGTCATTTCAACCTCACGTTACAGCTCAACTCATCGATCCAAGATCGTTCATTATACATTTACAGATCATAAACCAATATAAAAACAGCCAAGTTGATATTATTACTTTTACAACACGTACGCTATAAATACCTCCAGCTGTACAATCAAATTCCACTCCAAGCATACAGAACGTGTTCTACACCCGTCTTCACAGAACTTTACACAAATTATACAAAACACACGAAATTCAATTTAAAAAAATTTATATTTACAAAATATACTCGTTATCGTCAACGCACACACACGTACATGTACTACGTTTCAACAAAAATATCGATAGTTTTACAAAAAAGAAGAAAAAAAAATGGTATTTCATAGACAAATTAAAAACAGACAGTCCTTCGGCGTATATAAACTCTAAATTTATATACATAAGTGAAAGATGGGAACGAAAACGATGAACCTCACTCGGCCAGTTACATTTTACAACTTCACACACAAATAGGTACAACACAATTTATATCGTTTGAAATGCATAAAATACACGATATACTTGGGTATTTCATTATTCCGCAATGCCTTCATACAAAAAACTGAAAAAAAAAAAGATTCGAATATTGTACAAATTTGCCTTCCAGCTTTTTGACATTCGAGAGATCAATAATTTAAGTAAAATAACATCATCTAGGTTACGATCGAATTCGAAATCGAAAAAACATACATTCAAAGAAAACCTTAAATGGAAAAAAATCAATACGTAGCTTGAACTGATCACGGCTACGTAACGAATTCTCACGTCATTGTAAAACCTACGCCTCCAGTCACTTTAGCCGAGTGGAAAGGAGCACGCATATTACATTAACACGATAGTAAAAAAATTAAAGATAAAAACAACAGTCATAACACGGTAATTCGAGGACTCGTACACAGCAAAATTGCAACCATTATACGACAAAAAATTGACACACAGATCAACTGCAAACGCGTGGTAGGCTCACAACACGCGATCAATCTTTCCTTTTCTTCTTGTATGTGTGAGTTTTCACTCTGTAATCTTTTTCTTTATAATACGACGACAGCTTGGAAACGGGACTGCCGTTACTGTAGTATTTTTTAGTATAAATAGGACTTAGATCGTACTTCTTGCTCGATATCGGACTGGTGTCTCGACTGCTCGTATACTTTTTGCTGCTTTTGATCGGCGGACTAACACTGGTGGTATATTTTCTACGGTCGCGATCGCGATCTCTGTCACGGTCCCGGTCCCGGGCTCGGTCGCCGCTGTTGATTGGACTAGAAGCGTACTTTTTGCTGGGCGGCGGCGAACTGTTGCTGGTATATTTCCTACTCGCCGGACTGCCGCTGCTCGAGTACTTTTTGGTTACTGGACTACTGCTGCCCCGCGACGAGTACTTTTTGCTTACCGGACTGCTAATATCACGTTTCTTCGTCGAAGTCGTCGTCGATGGACTACTCGACGAGTACTTCTTGCTTATAGGACTAATATCACGTTTTCTGTCGTTGGAACTATCGTATTTTCTGTAAAATGACCAAAGAAAAAAGAAAAGTAAAATTAGTAATCAGTTCGTTAGGATATTTGTCCGGGACGGGATATAAATGCTGCGAAATTTTTATTTTTTCATTTCTTATCAATTTATTGGGGAAAAATTGAATGGGGAACATCGAGTCGAATTTCGAGAAAAGACAGTTCAAAATCTCAAAAATCTCATGTATTTTTAGCTCTCTGTCCATTTCCAGCACAGAATACAATACACGGACGAAAATTAAAAAATTAAAATTAATAAACAGATATATGGAAAGCCAACATAAAGAGGAAGGGTAGTGCTGAACAACCTCGACTGAAAAGTAATGAAATACATCGCCTAAATGTGAATAAAAAATTTCAATTTGAAAAATATTTGTTAGAAAATGAACAAGAGTCGATTACGACTTTTTCCCCACCAAAGTCAAAGTTTTGGGTGATTAGCTAATTCGAGTTTCAAATGACATTTTTAAAAAATGGATAATAAATAAAATGAAAAATTATAAAAACTCTAAATCAACCGTACCGTGATCATAATTCAGGCAAATTATACGTGTTTTATAAAATAGACACATCTCTGAATGCAAATGCAGCTAGAAAAATTAATCCAATTCTGAGATAAATGGAAAAAATAAAAAATTTGAGTTGAACATAATTGAGCTGATTTTTTTAACTAAAAAAAAGTCTAATTTGAAACGAAGCCGCACTACGCCTAAGCAAAGCCTGTGATCGCCTTCAAAAAATGATACGAGTGGACATCGTAATAGGCAATTTCAATTAGTTCTAAATTGAATGAGAAATCAAGACGAAAATCTTGAATCTCTGATCTCATGTTTCAGTTCAAATACCAAAAAAATGTGTAATTATGCATATAATAAGTAGAGAAAGATAATTTGCCTGCATTATGAGTAGATAAATTTCTTTTTTACAAAACTTATAAATTTTAGGGGCCACTCACCTCCTATTATACTTATTTTAGGCGAAACTATAGAATTTTTTCCAATAACTATAACTAGTTGAACGAGGTTGCGCTGAACCCTCTTCCTCCGAATCAGAACTGTTGGCTCTGTAATCACGAACTCTTTTCGATCTGCAATGGCAAACTTTCACTTTACTAAATTACAGTCGACGACGAAGACAAAAGGATCGACTTGCGATGATTTTTTTGGCAACCATTAAAAAATTCAATTTCCACAAAAAATTCGCGAATTGATTAAAAATGTAGGTACGTTTATAGAATTAACAAAAAAAACATCAATAGTATAAAAACACAGATAACCCAGGTTCGGAGAGAAAAAAAAAGAAATCTCATAAGTAAGTTTAAAATTGTTTACCTGCTGCTATATTTCTTCGATTTTTTCTTCGGCGATTCGCTTCTACCTCTCGATCTACTTCTTCTTTTGCCTGAGTGATTCGATGTGGTGGTAGATGACAAGGAGGTAGTAGTAGTAATCCTACAATTGAAAAAATACAGTATAAGTATCATCGAAAAAGTGAACAAAATACATAAACTTTGCTTGATAAAATATCTTACTTGGTAGTGACCGGAGGAGAAGGTGATTTTTGCGGTACAGTCGACGAAGTACTGTTAGGAGTATTGTTACCGGATACGACGGCGTTATTGCTCCGTAATTTTTCTCTTTTTTCTTTTTCTTCCTTGTACTTATCTCTTAATAACTTGACTCTAGCTTCTAAAACGTCTGGATCAATCTGCGAAGTGAAAAAAAAAAATTAAACTCATTCTTCGTTATATTCGGGCATCGCAGGTGTTCACTTTTCGCTTACCTTTCCTCTATTATATAAATTGACTATCCGCTTACACACGTCTAAAATATCTTCTTCTTTCACGCCGAATATCAAAAACCAAGACGGATTTTTAGGTAACGGAATTTTCAGTACTCTGGCGCTCAAAAAAATACACGCGCAGGCCACCGCTTCGGGTGAATATCGCAGAAAGACTTCGGTACGTAGCGAATCGTTCATGTAGTTCCACGCCTTTTGCATCAGTTGTTTATGATCAGCTAGCATTAGAATTTGCAAATACATCACGATTAGCTGCAACAGAGCATAAAACAGACGCGAACGTCTACATTTCAAAAAAATGGCCGCTGCTGCAGTCGATCGTACCTACAGTCCAATCACCAATGCAATCATACCAAATAACACAATAATAACGATCGTCGATAAAATGAGTATCCCTTTTCCGCATTTGCACAAACCTATTGACATATACCTAACGAAGTTGTAGACGGTTATCGAAACCAAAAGCGGACACTAAAATAATACCACACGTAGGACTATATTGAGGTTTTCCCTGTGTTACGATTGTTTTGAAATCCATATCGTGGCCAGTTTCTCGAGACGTCTTCGAAGTATAAATTCGATGCACGTAGTTCATTTGGGCACATTTTCTGTCAAAACTGAGGTAACGTTTTTCCAGCAGCAGGAGCTAACGTTAGGCAAATCTACTGGTATTTTCATAAGACTTCTGTGTCTCTCAGTAACCGTCGATGACGTCGATTTCTTCATTGTAAACGAAAATATCTGCTTCATTTCTCAAACGAAATTTAGGATGTAGTCAATTAGTAGCTTCATCACGACAACTTCTCGTCTGAGTGTCGTGGAAGGTGGATATTCCCTTATGCAGCGATGAGTATAATTCAAACCAGATACGAAAACTGCACCCATGTGGAGCGAAGACGAATTCACGTCTGCAGATGATGCGATAAAATAATCACGCAGTTCGGTTCAATGAATTCGAGAATTAATTTTTTCGCAACGAAATAAAATTAATACCAGGATTTCCGCGTTGTGAGGTAACGTATCTAAAACAACTGAACAGAATGAATGGAAATTTCTGTCACATCAACAAGACATAAGATCAATCCTCGGCTAGCATTTCAATCGGAAGATTCTCGCTGAGAGCTTGAATGCGCTCGCAGATCGGAGAAACTTTCATCTAGACAAGCTCACTATTTTGTAAAAATACGGCAACTTGAACGAATATACGAACGTCTGTTCCGTCACCGATGGGTAATAATTCATGAATCAAGTTCATCAAACACCATGTGCGCCGCTGATTCTTGATGATTTAGGAGCTCCATATCTAAAATCAAAAACACCAAAATCCTAGCAAATTCCTCGATTAAGCTATGCCAACTCGATATCCTTTCAGGACCATTTCAATGATAGCTTGGTCTACAGAACAAAATCACCAGCATTCATCTTCACTCCACTGCTCTGGTCAACTTGTACTTCATCCTCATTCGCTCAAAAATTGAAGCATTCTTGAACGGAGATCAACGGCACAGATGAAGTGTGACGTTGTCGCATTATCTGCTCGAATATATACTCCAGTCTCGTATTTTTAATTGCCTTCGAATTTCAAAACATTCGCAATAATCGCGCACTTAAAAATAAAAATAACTAAACTAATCTAACGAAGTAAAGGTTACCTCGATATTATACGTACGTTTTTGAACCATTTGTCGTCAATCCACATGCGACAGCATATATTTTATCAATACATCATTTATTACCTGAGTAACTTGCATCTTTCTCGTGTCTTTTGTCCGTCGATTTCGGGCGTGAGGCGAGCGCGTTTAACGCCGTTGGCTCGAATGAGTGCCAATCGAAATTTTTGTCCTTTCTTGCCATTCGCGCAACAACGATTGCCAATCAATTTAACACAGATAGACGTTTTAAGTCCATTCGCACCTTACTGAGGCAAAGTTACGCAATAATAAAAACTACTCAATTGAATACAAAAAGTAAAGGAGGAGGAATTTGTTTTTTTTTTTGTTTTGATTCATCAATAGAATAAAAACAAAAGGTAAGAAAAAAATTATAAAAAAAAGAGATAATGAACTAGTTAAAATAAGCAAAATTATCACTAAAAACCATTTCTATAATAACCTCAGATGATAAAAATCACTGATGAAAGACTTACTTTGATTATGTACCGTCTAATTCCATATTTTGTTCTATCAAATTTCTAAATTTTATTAAAGAAATACCCTATTTCTTAAAGGAATAAAATTTTAGTCTATCATTTTCGACAGAAATGGCAGTAGGACGCATTGTGAGACTTTCTTTTCTTTTAATTTTTCGTCTAATTCAACAGTTTGCTCGGTAGCTCATAATTAAAAATTTTGATTTCTAACATCGTCAATAGGTTTGTGCAGTATGCAAAATTTTTCAACCAACTATTTCCAATCAATTTGAAGTAACGATGCCAAAATATCGTTTAAATTTATACTAACAATATATTTTTCAAATGAGAGAACCAGTTTTTGTTTCATTTAAAAATGATTATAGGAAACAAATAAGGCAACCGTATTACTTATTCCGAAAAACAAGAGATAATATTAGATAATCCTATTTATCGATATTTAGGCATCACTACGAAAAAAAATCGACGTAACATCATGATGTATATTTTCAAAATCGAAAAAAACAGCACCACCGAAGTCATGGTTAGGGATTTCAAGTACGTCGATTTTTTGGAATAATTGTATTGAATAATTTAAAAGACAATCGTGAAAAAAAAGAAATTGAAAAAAATAATACTATATGTTGTTTTCAAATTTAAATAAAACAATACATACCTTATGAGGATGTTTGACATGGACGCAAAATCCGAGTTCTTTTAGTATTCTTCTCTCAGCTCTGATCACGTCTTTTTTGGTATTAATATAATTTTCATCTAAAATTAATGGTGTGATTGGTCTAAAAAAATATAAAAAGAAACACACAACGGTTAAACAGAAAAATAGACTCGTAAACCCGTTTGATTCGGTAAGCAATAACAGCTGGTATTGTATTGATTTAAGACAGTAGAGACGATTTCACTTATGAGATAATTAATGATTTTAGAAGGTGAGTATAACGTACATATTCGGTAATCCGTACCTAAAATTGACAAACACAATTTAGAATAAGTGGATAATTCAAAAGAAACTCGAATATTGTTGGATAAAGCGATAAGAATAATGTACTTACGGTATCCATGAACGACATTAAAAATTTAAGTCTGAACAATGGACGATTTGGAAAACGATAATTCGACAGAAGTTGTACCCGACGCGACGTCTCTAAAATATTACCGCCTAATTTAATAAATATACATAATTAGGACGTTACCGCGAGTTTTCCACTCGGGGAATCCCCGCGATACGTAACGAAAACATCTTAGAATGACGTAATTTCGGGTTAAATTGCTTGGCCTACGACATACATATAATTACTACGTAAGTAGTGGAGAAACCATCAAACTGGCGTATCAAGGGAAATTACAGAAAAGTCTTATTGTCACGGATGACATGCAATCTTGAGCATCTGACTCGTTACAGCATGATTTCAGAAGATCGATCCACTCCAACCAAGGACCTATTGAAAGAAGCCTGAGTTGGCTGGCTGTGGAAAGCATCTGCGAAATCCAAGTGAAAACGTCTTGAGCAAAATAAATTACTTGTTATACACGTTAAACCAGGCTTCGTGTTGTAAAACCTAAGTGAAGCCGATAGTTTAACTGTGCGGTGCATCAATACAATACCAGAGTTAAAGCTTACACGATAAAAATTAATAACACTTTCGAATTCACTACACTATTTAGCTGAAAATTTTCTTTCTTTTTGCGTCATTAAGCGTCAAGTACATTACAAACGTCAACTTACTTTTGATAACGAACTTGTCGAATGTGGTGAAACACATTTATCACATCGCGAACTCTCCTAGGCGCCTCTTCAATTTTAGAAGCTAAATATACGCATCCCATAGCAGTGACGTCCATTGGATGCCTCACGAACGAAGTACAATAATAAAACCGCTGAAATAGAACCTGTCCAGTAGCCATGGCCACCTGAAAAATCACACAAAAGCGACAGAAGAAATAGTAGTAGGTCAACGCGAATAAATTACGTCAATACTGATAACCGAAATATATCGTTAACATACCTGAGGTAATTTCAGTAGTATCCCAGCAGTTTGAATCAATTCGCATCCTATTACCCTTAGGTCGAATTCTGTTTCTGAATCCAGACCGTCATTTACCGACGGTGATTTTTCCAATCTCTCTGGTGATAGAAGACAATTTTCTAAGGACAGTATAATTTTACCGTATACAGGTGTCGTAAATTTGGTATCCATTGCAACGGTCGAATTGACACTTTCGTTTTTCTGAGAACCCATTTCCACGAATCACTAATAATTAACTTAGGCGAAATTACAATTAATAAATGCTAAAACACCATTTTCTATAATTAAACGAGAAAAATTAACGATGAAACAATTAGAAATTACACGAAATACTTTAACAAAATCCAAACAGTCGTGTAACAAAATGGTGGCTTGAGTGAGTAAAGTAAACTCGACAACATGCTAGAAGCGTCCTTGAAACAAAGAAAAAATAAAAATGACGTCAGAGTGCGCGCGCTGTTTCGGAGGCACAACAACAAAACAAGCAAATAACATGATTTTGTAGAGTGCGCTAAAAACATAAATAATTATATTTTTTTATTTTTTTAAAAATTTTGCTGACTGTATCGCATCTTGTATTCTTGTATCAAATTTCTTCAAGACAATGCTTATGCATCATCATCACTTTAGTTTGATTTATGAATTATGATCAGTTGCAGTTGGTAACGTTAGTATTTTTGTAGTAAGTTTGTAGTTTTTACTTACTATAATGTATGTAGGTACTGATCAAATTTATTCCAATAAGTGACTTTTATGACGAGTTTTTTAATATCAACTTTGTAGGATACTGCTGCCCTCAACTGCACTTTGTTCCGGAAATTATTGAACGTCAGAATAGAAAATAAGATTTATATTCGTCATGAAAATAGAAAATTTATCAACAGCGCCGCTAAGCAACTCTGTGTTCATCAAACCGAAGGAAATTCATTACACGATTGTAAGAAACTAATATTGTGATTGTTGATGCTGATTATTTTCATCATCAATTTTATATTTCTCTTCAGTCATCTCTCATGTACCCTTTATTTTTTAATTTTTTCAGAATGGGATCAGCAGAAAATGGGACTACATCGAATGCCACAATAGGTAAAGTCAAACTCAAAAATCCAAAATGATTAAGCGCTTGATAATTATTTCATAACTTATAATTTTGATTTTGTTCATTTTACTTTTATCAGTGTTATGATAATCATCTTCCACGTCTCCAGACAAACGCTGGTATGCGTTAAACAATTTAGACCAGGTTGAATTGCTTATTATTTTTATTCGTGATCGTGAAATGGTCACACATTACGATCAAGGCGTTAGTCTTTAGTCGCTCTGTAGAATTACTTTAATTATTAGGTATTACGGACTGCATGTAACCAACACTTGCAAAACTTAAATTTAGCCGTGTATGTGCAAAACATTCCGCCGGAGGATAGAGAAGGTACTATAGATTCGATCAAATACCCCCCTGATCTCGGTTTTACTCTAGAATTTTGTGCCGGATTAGTTGATAAGAATAAAGCTTTGGATGACATAGCAAAGGAAGAAGTGTTAGAAGAAACTGGTTATGACATTAATGTAGAGAAACTGCAAAAAATCAAAATTTTCAAGTAAGCAACAAGGAAATACGCATAAAAAATTCTACACTTACCTACTTACTTATACTTACTCACCCGGTAATGAATGCTTTTCGGCGATTCGCAGTGACTACACGTTAGTCATATACTAGATTAATTCGAATGGTATTATGGTATGTATGTTTGTTAAGGTCCAATGTTGGGAAAGCAGTTCATGATATTCATTTATTCTACACTGAAGTTGACGATGGCATGAAAAAAGGAGAAGGTTGGTTGTTTTTTTTCAATATCTTCATTGTTTAGTCATATTTAATTACTAAAATTCAATGCACGTACTCGCAATCTAGGTGGCGGATTAGAAGAAGAGGGAGAATGCGTCCAAGTTGTCGAGTTATCTTTGGAGGAAGCGCGAAAAATATGCGAAGAAAATTGGACCCTGAATAACTACACATGTAGTTTTGTTTACGGTCTTTCTTGGTTTTTTCATAATAAAATAAGACCGCAGGTGCACCCTCAAACGATGCAGACTGTACTCGCGCGAAGTATGTTTCTGCTTATTGCCTACCTATTATAAGTACCTACTTGATGTGCTATGTATGTACGTTATTATTTATACAAACCTTTTGAAATTTACAGCAACAGGTGACGTCTAACACAATTTCATTTCATCATCAGAATCAAACGTACGTGTTTGCATTAGGTTAGTATGTCATACTTTTACAAGTTGAAGAAAAGTGCAAAAAGTTTCGATTTGCAGTTACATCGAACTTGGTATCGTTGTAAAAAACATAGTGACTAAAGGCTCATATTTTTATTTGATTGTGGTGTGCGGTACATGGCTACGTATTTTGAACAATTCGATGTAGAATTTGAATGATTAGTGTAGAAATTTACTGAAATACACGCATTAACGTATACCGTGACAACAGTCGTCGATTATTACAAGCCAAAAAAACAATTTCAATCTTTTTAAAGCTATATATTTCAAAAAAAGTAACAATGGTAACATTAAAAAATATTTTCAACAAAAATGACAAGCTTGAGGCAATTCAGAAACAAGACAAAATACAATAACGTTGATTAGGAAACAATACACGAAGGGCAACCTTACAAATGAAAACCAAATTTTTTACCAACTTTTAAGCGAGAGATTACTTACAAAGTTTTCATCATATTTCAGTTTTTCAATCACCTTATTCATCTCATCTACAGTTAATTAATAGTAATAACAAAAATTCCGAAGGAATTAAGAAGCGATAAGCAGTAAATTAACGAAATCAGCCAGATGTCAAGAAGTTAAGCTCTTTTGAAAAAAGAAATACGGATCACAATAATTAATTAGCATGATAATCACAAATATAGTGAAGGAATATGAAAAATTAGAAAAAAGAATTTCAACTGAAAAATGTATCGAATTACGTTACAAAAAAATATCAATACAAATGGTACAAAATTTAGAAAACTACGTTTCCAGTCATTGCGGTTTTCATTGCACAGCGCACAACTCATGATTAATTGTTATATTTCAAATTTAATAAAATAAATACTCTTAATTAGGAAATAAATTGGGACGCAACATACATTTTAAATTCCGAAACCAAAGGCAAAAACATTTAAAGATTACATTATGGAATTCTTACAACATGGGAGTTTTTGAATAGGTATCGTAATACTGATCTTTTCTTTTTTTTGTAACACTTCATACGTCTACGTTCGGGGCATACCATTCAACGTACAATAAGTAATTTTTAAAAAATTATGAACTAATTGTAATTCAATACTTCCACGCTTGTACCTTTTCAATTCGACTTTTTTCTTCGTCCGAGTACCCCAATATGCTTTCTATAGCAGCTAGATGATCTCTCGAGTTGGAAGTATCGGTGAGAAAATAGTAAACGGCCGATTTTAAAAATCGTAACGTCATTTCAGCATCGTTCACATTTTTCATTTTGCTGGCTTCTAATAACGCTCTGTACATCGCCTGTAAAATAATCAACATGAATTGGTAAAAGAAGAAAAAAAAATCATCAAAGTACGGGATGAGTGTGAATTGTGAAAAATGAACTTCAGTGCTGAATAGCAAATTTTCCAAATAGGTAACGCTCTATATACACAGAGAAGCTTCATTAAATCGATTAAGCGACGGTAAATGAAAACCGTAGCGATCCAGTGGAGCTGAAATTTTTCGACTGTTTTTTTAGAACACTAACCAATAACATTCTCGTTTAAATATAGTACTGAATAAATGAACGGTCCCACCCTTATACAAGCATTTACAGCCATGCACACAATTTACTAACAAAAGCAGAAAATAATACGAAAAAATTTCAAAAACTACACGAATGGTTCAACCAAAAACGAAAAAGCATAAAACTGTAAATGCTAGCATTTTACCAACCTTGCGAGTACCAAGGATCCACAACGAAATTGCTTCTCTGGCACTTAATAAAGTATCGTTTTTATATTCGTTGTCCTGATAAATCATAAATATACCGAAAAATCGGACAAATACCACATATTTTAGTTAGTATGATATAAAACACATTACGCAAGTGAACTGACAATGAAACGAACTGCTATTTGTGTAGATAGTAAGCCCCGCATTTATATCTACGCTTACTAATAATGATTATCAAACGTGAAAATTCCAATTAAGTCTTTTTTTTTTATTTTCTTTTTCAAAAGAAGCAATTTAGAAATTCAATTCCCAATCTATGGTTACTATAGAAATACGAAGTGTGACGCATGAAATTCTTTCCAAATAACAGTATACCCCGCAGAAGATTTCATTCTCACCTTTACACTTTCCAGTTCATTTTTAGTGATGGTCAATTTTTCCACCAAGTTAGTAACTTGAGAACTACTTGCAGAATCCTCTTCCAGAGGTATGTCTTTTTCCACTTCAGTCTGAAACATAATAATTCACACAGGAATCAGTTTTAGATTCAAAGTGGTTTCGAAACAAAGGGGCGAATCTACCCACCACTATTTCTTCAACTTTCTCCTGTTTGGCGTACAACTGTAAGTAAAGAGTTTTTTGCAGTTCGTCGCGCTGGATGACATTATTTTTCAAAGATTCGATTTCTTTTTCTAATTCTTTTATTCGTATCACAGCAGTATCGTGTTTCGGTTTCAAGTCGTAATATCTTTGAGCAGAATAGCAAAATTGTAGGTCTGACACTCTGGCCCAAGATCGACTCACTCGTTGGAGGAAACTTACCGATCGTTCGAGTCAGCGATGATTTTCAAAAGTTGCTCTACTTTTTCGTTATGTTTTTCTCTCATGTCGTCGTAATTTTGACGCAGCTTTTCCAGTTCTTTTTCCAGTGTGTGAGCAAAAGTACAGTTGATGTCTTCAAAATTACCTGAATCGGCTAGCGATGGCGAATGGTGAGCAGGTTGAAGCTGGACTCTGTGGAAAAAAAATACACGTATATTAAAAATTTAGCTGCGAGAAAATTTATCCTGCACAAGTGAAAAAATTATAGGATTTAATTCGATGAAAATTTTCATGTGTTCGTCGCAAAGTTTAGATTTTTCGAAAGTAGAGATCAATGAACTCGTTAGATTATTTTTAAGCATTGTTTTGGCAGAATATTAACAAGGAAAAATGTAAAACATTTGGTTACGTTTCTAATAGGTGCATCTAACTATTGGCATAGAAGTTTCATTCGATGAGTTTTAGACTCATAAAAAAATTGAGAATGGTCCCATTTCTTATCAGAGTTATGGGGAAAAAGACAAAAAGAGTGTTAATTCCAGACCACTCTAGATAGATTTTAATAAGGCATTATTTCAAAACTTGAAGCATTAAAATAAACAAAATTATTCATCACTCATAACGTATACAAAAAGTTTCGAAAGAAACTTTCGGCGATAAAAATATACACATGGCCAAAGCAACCTTGACAAATGACAACTTTATGTAACACAGAAAGAAAATAATATCACAAAATTGATTACCTACGAAAGTATTGTTAGAAGTGTAAGACATTACTTAAAAGCTGATGTACGTCAGTAAGTATAGTGACCGTTAAAAAAGGAAATGTTAGTTACCCTCGGATATCCTGTGGTTGATTAGTCGAAGTATTATTTTGCTCACCAGCTTCTTGTACGACAGAACCACCGACATTGTCTAGTTCTTCGTGAAGCACGTCCATAAACCTAGGACTATTTTTCCTAATGACAGGTTCGGCGAAATCCATTTCGTCGCCTGTATCGTAACTGTCACCTGTCGCCATATTTCCGGCTTTTAATAAACGTAGTTCTACTACTTCTTTCGTTAATCTACTGATTTCGTTATCTTTTTCAATTAATTCGGATTGAGCATCGGTCAGCATACGCTGTAGGATAACAAATTTCTTCATTAGAATTTATCTTGACGTATCTTGGATCCGATTCTACACCACGATATGAGCTTTATCGTTGTGAATAAAGCTTGTTTTTAGATTTCAAATTAAAAATTAAAAACAGGTAGACAGGACAAGGACGGGTGAGCACGAAGTGTAAAAATTACTCCATAATGAAGACAGCTATCATTTAGAGGACACCTTGGCATTGTTTAAGTGCTACTACGAAAGCAATGGGCCGTGGACCGTTGAGAATACAATGGTGAACTCTATTTACGTGACTGAAGCACTGAATTGAGACAGAAGTAGGGTTATACATTGAGCTAATACTCTCATACTAACCCTTAATCTTTTGATAGTCCGATTAGCTCTTTGAGTCGGAGTTAAATACTCTTCGCTACCACTGTTGGATGTGCAGTGGAAAATATACTTCATATTACGAGCACTATACGTTGTTCCATTATGGGCAAAAGGCGAATGACCACATAAGCTGCCACAACTACTTCCGAAACTTTTTTCCGAATCTAAGTCATCATCTCTTTCGTAATTTTTCTCCAGCCTCCTCGGCAACACTGGTGATGTTAATCCTTGCTATAAAAATACGGAATAAGTAATTAATAACCTTCAAACTTTTAGTGTTTCATAGATAAAGATAAAAGTAAGCATAACATACCAGACTTCTATGACGTCTCAGAGGCGGAGTAGATGCCGAAGATTGTTCAACTTTGTGGGGCATTCGCATCTCATTTCGCAGCTTCAGTGATCCGGTTCTTTTGAAGTGAGTTGGAGAAAGAACTGGTATTTGAGATTCATTCTTACCAAGTTTTTTACTTTTCTTTTCTTCCGGTGATTGATCTTCAGCAGACATTTTACTATCAAGAAAAATAATAACGATATCAACTATTCGAACACATTACGTAAACCGTAAATAGACAGAAACACGATTAAATATAAATCCAATTAGTCGTGCCGAGAAATGCTCTGTACAGAAGTTTTTATGCATCGGAAATAACGTCAAAGTAAAATAATCGATGAAGCCACGTTAACCCTATTCGTTCAGCTGTACGAACGATATTAAAATTAATTACTGTAACGACACGTTTCAATACAGCTTAATTGGTTGACAAAGATAATCGAATTTTATTAGATATGGATGATTTCTAATTTTCAAAACGCCACTCAGCGAACAAGTGTTTGATATTTGATGAAAGTTGTCATGACATGATCGAATGCGTATATGCATGATTTCGTTGAAAATCCAATTTACTTTTATATTGTTAGTAAACATCGAGTCCTACGAAACATCAAAATGAAATGCAAAGTGAACGTTCACAAAGCTCGAGAGCTTTTTGTATTGGTAAACGATCCCGCTCAATTTTCATCTAATTTTACTCAATAATTATGTACTAAAGCTAGTAAAGTAAATAATACATAGAATAAAATTAAATTACTCACTTCCATCGCAATTATCTGGTCTTTGTTCGTAATAAACAGCTGCTCTCAAATAATATTCCTTAGCTTGGGTCTAAATATAACTTCCGCGAGAGAACATCGAGCTTGGTTTCTACAATTTATTATTATTATCATCAATTTTCATTATCAGGGCAAAATTTTACGAAAAGACACAAAAATTTGAAGTTAACGCAAGGCTTGTAAATAGTTCAACCAATGACGTAAAAAATGTGTTATTTTTTTTAGCCAATGGTATCGCTTGAAAATGAGCACAAAGCGGTGTTTTGCGTTGTCCACTGTCCAGTGTCCACGCGCACCTGTGTTGTCTTGTCTTGTCCCTCCACGTTCACGTTCACTGTTAGTGAATGCAAAATTCTCCATTCCTAATTATTTCGAATATTGCTATTCAACTTATCGACATATTTTTCGTTGCTCTACATTCGACATTGAAAAAAACGTAAGCTGGTATGCAAAAAACAATGTATTAGGTAGAAGAGGTAATAACTGTGGCTGATATGGTTGATAGTGATGAATACTTACTCAATAATAGTAGATAGTGGAAAGTACCTAATTGAAAAATTGAATGTTTTTTTTTTGCAGCATAATTACATCGATTGTTCCTTATCGCGGTAATGGCACTGTACAGAAATTACAGCTCATTAATTTTGTATGCGATGTACCCCAGTTTTTTACCACAGAAAATCATTTCATTTAAAATTCCTTTCATTTTTCAGCATTTTATGTAGTTGGCAATGGCAATTCACAATTGACCTTAGACCATTTAGAATTAACATAGACCGCGCTTAGTGATAAAATCGTGTTCCAA
>FIZT01019822.1:0-19963 GCA_900065295.1 Paracoccus marginatus | reverse complement strand
AAGTGTCACAAAAGTGTCACAACACTGTCAATTTTCCCACGCCAAAACGGTGTCACAAAACTGTCACATCGTGCACGCCGGGTGATGACGAGTCGGAAGTGTGTTCAACATAAGTAGCAAATTTAAGCAGTTTAGTTTCCCTTTTTTTTTTTTTTTTAAATTTTCCTTTCATCTATAATCGAATTAACATTCCTGTGTTTATGGAATGCGAGTTGTTGTGGAATTTTAATTTTTTTAATCGTTTGAGTCAGCGAAATTTTCTGCTCATCTCTTTCTGTAGTTCTGCTGAGAAAACGTACTTCGTACTTTATATTCTCAATTTGTGTGGTGGACGTTTGTTTTTGTTCGTGTTCGTGACTACTGTGAAGTGAGATTGTCTTGTCAAAAATGGGTGATGAAGGTAAGGAAGATCATTTTTTCCTAAATAATGTAGTTATTTTTCTCGACAGTTATTGTTTCCATTTTGTTTTTTCAGATTCATTAGAATTTTTAGATCCGTATTTGGATGCTTTTGGAAGTGGCATGGTAAGTAATATTACTATTAATTTCAAAAAAAGAAAGCCTATTTTTGTGTGTGTTAATTCATGTCTATTTTATTATTATTATTATTATTTGTTGTAGGGCAATAAAGCCTGGGTTTTTTGAGACCGTCTAGGCGGCTAGAACTCTCTACCTCGATAACTTGGTTTTTCGAAATGATTGAATTTACTTTAACACTTTTCAAACATGAATAATCTTTTTCCTAAATAACGAATAATTTCAGTTAAAACCCGAGGACGTTCTTTGCTTTGTTCACTTTTCAATTCAGACTACTACTCTTACTGTCTCTACCGTTTTATTTATATTCTACTTTTGACCCAGATTTGACCATTGTTTTGATTTTCCCCGAAATGTTTCTTTTTCGTTTACTTTATGACTTCTGATTATTACATTATTATTATATTTTTTTTTTTTTCCTTTTTTTATATACGAATTTTAATTTTAGGATATCGGGGAAAATTTGGGTGAGCTTATAAATGCTACCATCGAAACTATGCTAGGGCCGATCGAGACTCCCGTAAGTATTTCATGATTTTAGAATTACCATGAAGTAAGTAGGTAAGGTGTATTTATGAAAGGAAAGTTTTTCTCTCCAGGTTTATCATGAAATGGAAACTGTGGCTACGAATATCAGAGGCCTTTCCGCTATTGATTTGATTGCACCTACTGCGGATTACGAAGCAGAATCTTTGGTTGAACCTGCTATTCCTCCCATAGAGGTAAAAAATTTCATGTTTTATATATATATATATTTTTTTTATATCTTATTGTCATTATCTTTTCAACTATCCCTTGGTTTTCCAAATGGTTTTGTGGTATTAGTTTTGAATTTTGTTTAGGTCGAGGTAATTTATGACAATCCGCCATCGGATGCTCCGCTGGACCTGACAAAGGGTGATGCTGATCGTGTAAGTTGATCATTTACAGTCTTAAATATGTGATTGGGTGTTGTTTTATTATCTTTGTTTTCGATTTTATATATTTTTTTCTCTCTCAGATTGTAAATACGCCAGTTTCGTCAGGTGTTGATTCGGATTCAGAGCCTGTGGCTGGGCCATCGACTAATCTCCGGTCACGCACAGCCTCTCAAGAGAAAAACAAGGCGGATGTAACGCCGGATGGGACCTCTGTTTCGAATGTAAGCATACCCTTTCTTTATTTTTATTTTTGTGTAATCAACTGGAAAAAAAATTTTTTTAATTTTTTATATATATCTTTTTGTGTAGGTACCAGTTCCTGAACTTGAAACCGGGTACGAGTCTCGTCGCGTGATTAATTCTAATGCAGTTCGTTCTTTATATGTGAGTAGAATAGGTAGTTGATAAAATTTCCTTGTGTGTGTTTTTTTTTTGTATTACTTTCATTTTTTTAGGGGCATAAACGTGATATTATCGACCCTAAATCGCAGGCCGTAATTTTCCATCACTGGGTGGATCGGTTTCAGCGTGGTAAGGCGCGGGAACATCCCCTTCGCCATTGCCACAGGGAAGCGAAATTACGAAGAACTCGAAGATTTTATGTCGAGTGCCCCGATTATGAATGCTACGCATTCAATTCGTTTTATTGGGTTTCCTATGTAGGCTAACGAATATTGTGATGTAGTTATATATATATCTTTGTAAACGAAAATTTTTATTATTTGTTTCAGACGCATTTGTTTGACCTACTTCAGGCAGTAAATGCAGATTTACCTCGGCCTGATAAGCCATCCATCCCAAATTGCATCAAAAGAAACTTCCCGGCGTTTTCAGAATTCTTCTGTTTTCTCAGAAAGCAGATAATAAAGGGACACATTAGGTCGGTGGATGTTTTGGAGATATACCTGCCCCGCAGGGATAGATTTGTAGGATGTGAAGTAGGTTGGAACTAAAAAAAAAAATATATATATGTATAATTTTCATTCATTCTCGTTTTCGTTATGGTAATAATTTGTGGATGTTTTTCAGATACTGATACGGAATGATGAATCGAAGATAGAAGAAAATGGAGCAGTATCTGAAGATTTATTTCGAAATTTTATTAGTATCTGAAGAATAATGTTTATATAATATCGACTTGTTTAAAACATGTGAGAATATATTTTTACTTTTTATGAAACAGAATGAATTTTGTGTGTTTTTTCTCTGATAATGGATTATTCCTACTTTTTTGAAAACATTGAGTTTTTCCAAAAAAAAATTTGCTCTGAAGTGTGACGCACTATAATCAGACAGATCCACTCCTGATTGATGTATTTCTATATTGGAATTGAAATAGCACTAATGAGTTTTGAAGGTTGTAGGTGTAGTTTTAGATATTCGAAAACTGAAATATGAGAAAAAAAAACATAGCTTAGATTTTCGTTTTTGCATTGTTTATTTTGTGATTAGTGATAATGTCCTGGAGGTATAACAGACAGAACTAGTTTTTCTGGTTTCAAAGTTCTATCTTTCTCCGCATGGAGTGCTAGTTGGCTATGAAGCGTGCCATTATTTATAGCCAAACCGGCGGGAGTTACAACCGTTAATATCGAACACGCTACGTGTACAACAATTAATGGAAAGTTTTTAGGTACCTATAGGTGCTTTTAGTACACGCGGAAAATGCGAATAGTAAAATACGCTTGGAATAATTACACTCGGTAAACCCTATCTAAACCTTGTACCTATTATTACCGATTGTTGGTAAAATTCGAAACTAATACGCGGAGAACTTTATCGCCTCTATATTTTGGTACAGATTAAAAGCGCGAAAACATGTAGAAGAGAAGCTGCCCTCGAGCGGGGGTACACGCGGTTAAAATTTATAGCTAAATTTGTAAAGCTGCGTCGGGGCAATCGAGTATAATAAAGATAAGCGCGACGGTGCTGGCGATGGCGATGGCAGATGCGAAATTCTGGCGATTATTTTCGAAGCACCTTACGCAGCGAGGAATTCTTTTTGTTAACGTGCCACCGAGAAAAGTTTTCCGGCCAAAGTTTTCCTATATCGTACACATATAAGTATATACTTTGTCAACTGCGCGAATTTTCGCCAGCCTAACGATTGTGTAACTTTTCGGCATTCGGCAACTGTAAATTACATTTAGCCGGAGCTGCTTCCCTGTATATATGAAATAGGTTTTAGGTATAACATTTTGTACGTTTTACAAGATTGACTGTCGTAATGGACAACCATTTACTTTTATGGCGTTTTATTTCGGACGTGTTTACCTTCCCGCGCCGTCCCGAACTTTAATCCGTATAAAAGATTGAATTATTCTGCGCTTTTCATTCTGCGCCAAGCCAAAACGCGCTCATCGCGTACAGCTTTCCAAATGTCTTCGAATGAAAGTCAAATTTCAAAATCCACTTTGTATAGTGTTTTCGACTCGTTTTCTGCGTTGCGGGGCGATCGATGTACGGTACCTCTACCTACATAAATGTAATAATGTATAGCCACAGCAGCTTCGGCCACTTTTCACAATCTACAGCATTTACATTTTTATCGCCCTTTGCGGCCGGCGTAACTTGCACATATCGTACCCTGCGATACTTGCGAAAACAATGAATTTTAACTTACCTACGCGATGGAGGCGAATGCATATAAGGAACCGAAGTAATTAAAAAATCGTAGCGTTTTCTCGCGAACAAAATTTTCACACTTAGTACATATAAACTGGTATACCGAGCAGGAAGGCTCCACCATTGGAGTAGATACACTTCCTTTTGAGGTTTTTTCCCCAAAGACCAATGCCCGGTAGAGTGTGACGAGCGCAAGGACAATACCCGCTGTGCCAGTACCTGGCTTCATTTGCACGTGAAAACGATTACAGCGATAATCATTTTCGAAAAAGGATCTTATCGGTGCAGCTACGACAATGTAACGATGTCGCAAATCAAATCAAACGACAAATGGCCAACTTTTATGGCAATTACACATATTCGTAGGTACCTAGGTAGCTAGGTAATGCGCTGATAGTATGCTCGACCTGAGTAATCATTCGAACAAAATATCTACCAAAATACCTACCATATGACCACTAGGTAGGTCTGGTAGCGTGAATATATGCTTACTCGATAGGTAGGTACTGCATGCATTGTGTAAACAATACGATAACGTAATGGATATTCCTTTACCTTTTCACCCATTTCTGGTCAAGTGATACGCAGTCATGTATCGTAAGTAGTCGAGAAAAAAATGGAAAGTGCTTGCATAGTGCATGCATAATTCACGAGAATTTTTTTTTTTTTTGGTTTTTAAAAATAGTTTTTGATGAGCATACGCAGAAATATTTTCATTTACAAGTACGTGGAAGTTTAAAAACTCCTTACAGTTTTGTTTTGTTCCCGGTGTAAGTAGATATATCTGTACGTAGACAGTAGACACATCCTGACATCTACACATTTTAAGTGCGTAAGTAAGTTTAATTCACACAGCGAGTGAATATCAAATTTGACACTTTATTTACGTAATTTTGAAATATTTTCATCGGTAAATGAATTCGTAATTCGATCCGATAAATAATAAAAATACTCTATACCTAACTGTATTTCTACACATGAGCTAAACGAAGAGAGAGTAGGCGTTTATCAATTCAAAATTGGCAATCATTCAATCAATTACCTGAGTACTTATTTTCTAAATACAAACGAAATGGATAACGAATTTAATAAGTCCCGTGCATCAACATATCGAATTTCATGCAGTTGCTTCCATGATGGATATCTCATCCAGACATCGAGACATCTTTTGATCAAAAATTATTTTTAGGAGTGTATTTCATGAAAATTGAGTTTAGTTTAGAGTCGAATTAGTGTTCAACCAGGCGTGGATCTACGATGGCGAGAGGGCAGCAATAAGTAGAGAGATCATATGTACCTCAACTGGTCGGGGAAAAAACTCTAGGAATTGGAAATTTCGCTCTTATTTCGATTTTTCTCTCGACATTCCTTCAAGAGGGTTCACGCTCAAGTGCTCACGAGTAGCAATAGCAAAGTAGCAGCAGCTATAATATACACTTGTGTTTTTTTTTTCTTTTTCAGTATAAGTATTCCATTAGCGAAATTTAGCTAATTAGGTAAGACTTTCAACAAGTAAGTATATTGATGCAAAAAAATTAATTACATTGGACAAATTCAAGGTAGGTAGGTAGGTAGATAGGTAGGTTATTACATGAATAGAAACTCTACCTAATCTTCGTGGTTTTTGTCCTTGGTAAAAAATTTCCATTCGCTAAAAAGTTGAAATTTTAAATTCTGATACGTAAAATTATTCAAAATTTTTTGTGAAAAATATATTTTATTACACCGAGCGCGTGTAATTAACGAGGGTTTTACGCTCAGTGTTTAAAGAGTGGGTGAGAAGAAGGGTCTAAATTTGGTAAATTTGTGGAAACTTGAAAGATTCCATTACATTGAAATTTTTTAAAAAAATTGAAAAAACTTACAGAAAATGAAAAGATTTGAAAAAATAACGAAATGAAAAATTTAAAGTATATTAAAAAAATTGATGAATGTTGAGAAAGTAAAAAGAGAAATTTTTCAAGTTGGAAAAATAATATCTAAAAACGTTGGAAAATTGAAAAATTAGAAAACAAGGAGCCATGGAATGAGAATCTAAAAAATTGAAAACTTTTCAAGAATTGAAGAACTAGGTAACAAGAATTAAAAATTTCAAAAATTCAATTACCTATATTTCGAAAAATTTATAAATGCCACTAGGTAGATAGATATGTATGTAACCTCGTGCATAAGTCAGGATTGAATAACATGAGAAAACTTTGCAGCGCCCTCGATGCATTCCTCTCACTAACATCCCATTATCGACTTTTCTGCGGAGAAATTGCTACATCAAGAAATAGGATAAAAATCCCAACTTGGGTACCATAACTTCTGGGGGAAATTTCTCGGCCTAGTACATATATTTATATTTAACCACTCCAACATCTTTCGAGTAGAATTTGCAATTTTGCTTTACACAATTTCTTAAAATTTTCTCCATGCTTCGGAAAGGCGAGGCGATGACATTCTCATCTATTTTGAATTTTTTTCTCATTTCAACTCAAAAAAGAAAAAGAAAAGCTTTTCTGACAATTTCAAAAATTTTGCCTTCGATTTGCTCCGGCTGTAATGTCTCTTCCCTATATTTGAAATTTTTGAATTTCAATTCAAAAATTGTCATTTTTCAATGTTGAAAAATGTTCATCCACCCTCCCTCATCCCAATAATATACTTGAGAGGCTGTCCCATTTTATTGATAACTTTTTTGCTTTGTTTCAGGCATATTTACATCACATACCCATAATTTCCTTTCAGGCATGATGAAGCAAATTCAAATTTCAAAACAAAAATTTGATTGTAGCTCGCAAAAAGTAAATGAAAAATATACTCTTCATCATATAAAGTAAGTAGCAAGTTGAATGAAAATGGATGTACTGATGGACAATTGGACAACATACAGGCTTTTGTATTCCTTCAGAATTGAGAATATCTGCATTCATTTTCTAATTTGAAAAAAAAAAATTGAGAAGAGTTTTATCAAATAATTTTTTTGTCGAATAGATACCAACCTATTTCAATGAAGTTACTCATAATACCTACTTACAGGGTGAAATTCAATAAATACATCATAAATGTATAAGCTTAAAAATTTTGAAAGTGATCACTCGAATAAAATATAAATATATACCTATCATCTTTAAAAAAAATAATAATAAGTGGACATCACCAAAATGAATACCTGCATTTCATTCTATTTTCCAAATGCAAAGATCGAATGTGTTTTACAATATTTTTCAGATTTTTAAGAATAATTTTACCTATAGGTACCTAGATATGTAATTTTAGGCCTCAGCATAAAATTCTCAGGATAACTATTAGAATATCACTTTTGGTTAGGTTTGAATCTCCAACTCTTCACTGCCAGATATGGCGAAGTAAAAATTAATCAGTCAGAATAGGTATACCTATAATTATTCAAATCTGACTAGGTAAGTAGATTGTATATTTTACAGCGTGTATTCAATCGCAAATATTTTTTTGGTATACGTAGGTACATGGCTCAAATTCAGTAGTTCCAGTACATTGATTGATACCTATACAATTTTCTTCGAAATTGAAAATAACAGTAGGTATAGGTACATTAGGTATGTCTGAATGAAGATTCAAGTGAATTCAAGAATATTTCATTCATTCGAATGCATCGATAAAAGATCTGTATCTGCCTATCATTGAATAAATTAGTCGAATATATGTACCAAGTAGGTATAAGAATTCACCTAGGCACACAAGCTTTTCTAAGAAAAATTGGTTAATGTTTATTGATGAGTATAGATAAGTAAGACCACGACTTTAGGAGATACATATTAATTAGATACACATCTATAGCCAGCGCCTTCGAGCAGATAAGCCTACATTTATCTACACCTAAGCAACAAAAATTACACATCAAATACCAATACAGGTAGGCATTCATCTGCTCATCCACACGCAAGAAAGCAACCTCCACCAGTCCACCAATCCTTCCGTTTCCAGCACGAGCGCATATCGCATTCACATTCCCACCAAAAATAGCATCCATATCTACATCTGAAAATAACCTCCGACGCATACATTTTGGCTCCAGTCACAGCATCCCAGCAACCGGCGACATGACACCGCGTGGTAATTTATTTTAAAAAATAATTACACCGGTTCTATGCATGGGCGTAGCGTGATATGATTTATGCTCATTACCACCACCCTCCACCAGTCGCAGAGCGCCACCTACAACAACAACATTAATCATTCGAACTATAATGGTTGCCGACCGACGCCGGTTAACGATTGGTTAAAAAGCAAGAGGCCATATTGCGTTGCCATGGCAACCTTTCCACTTTATCGAATCGTAGTCATGGTAACCAAATACCCTCCCATGATGTTCTACAAACAGTCGAAGAATTTTACAATATCGCCGCCAGATAATGCCACTATGAGTATTATTCCTCGCCGACACTGGTATACCGATATAGAATGAATATCGGGAACGCGAACGGTTCCCTTGGCTATATGATTGTCGTTTCGAAGGCGCACATTTTGCCTTATCTGCAGCGTACAGATAGGTGTAATACCTTCGAAAAATTATTATCAGCTTCAAGCTCGCTAATATTCGTTAGGTGGAACTTGATAACGATGATAATTTCCGGTTCGAAGATAATAATATGCATTTTAAAAAAAAGGAAAATTCATCGGCGTAATGAGTGGAAAATTCCGCACTTTGATACTAACCCATCCTGACAGTCGTCGTTTAATTAATACTTTTTACAGCAATCAAGTGCTCCTGAGCCTGACTTTGATAAAACGTACAATATTTATAGGACATTTAGGACATCAACGTCTAACGGGTTCCACCATCAGGTAAATATTACGGGATTTCCCAAAGTAACATCAAAATAATCTCAAAATTGACCTGTACGAATTGTATGTACCTAATCCGTTTTTTTCACACTTTTATACAGAAGCAATGCGATTCACTTTATGCGATCCAATTATTACTTATCACACTTTGAAACAAAACGATCATACACATTCAGCTTCAAAAACGAGCAATAAAACGAATTTTACGATATTTTTACGTCTACTCCACAGCCAGTTTTTATAGCCACGATAATGACAACAAGTGTAATACCCCTTCGTCCGTCTGGACTACTGTACCGTACAATGTTTTCATTAATATAACGCTAATATAATGTAACCTATTACCCTTACATCAAATTACGTTATCAACCTTGATTTAATTCACTTCGAAAAATACGCGCGCATCCGAAGAGTGAAGAAAAAACCTCACGCCTCGAATTCTTCCTCATAGATAGATACATATAACAATTATAACCAAAACAACACTTGTAAACTGGTCGTTAGATTTTTATGAGTTAATGTGTCGATGGCTTTGGCGCGCAAAAATATAGTCATAGAGCGTAGGCTAACCGTTACACTTACACGCATACGCAGCGAGAAAAAAATAAATAAATAAATAAATAAAAGGGTGTATGGCACGACGACGTATTTTTACGATACTTGTAATGGCGCTTTTACGAGCAATTCGTCAAATTGTCGTTTAATCATCGAATCAACTCCCTCGAGATTTTTTTCCACAGCTCTGCGTTTCGACTCGCAGACCACTCTATTTTACATCGTCGTTTTCATTCGTCTAAATGGACCAATATTATCTACCTGTGGGAAAGGGGGCTCCTGTTTACAAAACCTCTTCGACAGTAAGTATCTAGATAGATACACCAGTTTCTATAATAATCATCAAATTCAGGCTACAGATTCTGAGAAAATATCATTCTAATCAGCGTTGGTCGGGCACCAAACCCTGGCTGTTAGGTTTTCTCTCTTAATACATCGGGAGCCGACATTTCTATGATGTGGATGAGTTCAACTAGGTATATCTACTTACGAGAAATTGAAAATTTGCATAAATGTTTTTCTGTTCTCGAACATGCGCCATTAACATCGATATCTAAGGCAAGAATGCAATAAAGTTGCAATGCTTCAAGTCGCCATTTCCGTTATACGTGCCCAGCATAGACCTCATATTGTGATATTTCTATGTACACGTGATATACTTACCTACTCTGAAGTATCTACCTACTCGTACCTATAGGTATAGATAAGTGTACCAGAAACCAGAATGCAGCCATCTTTATTCGATGGTAAGTTCATACACTCGGGTAAATTTCGAATACCTACATGTCCGGTATACCTATACACCAGTAAGTAATTTTCCATCGTCGTAATAATATTTTTCGCGAACGTCAAATCTTCGGGATAAAATATTGCGAGATGCATTTACCTAGAAGTCGTAGTCATAAATTCCTGCAACAATCCGGCCGTCGCTGTTGCACGAGGAGTAAGCTGCTTATTAATTTAAAGTGTAAGCGTTACGCTGGACTATTGCTTTTTTGACATACGTTCAAATTATACTCATACGCTGCGCTGTTACGATGTATCCAATTTAAAAAAATAGTTAAGGGTGAGGCGGAGTGAGGCGTATAAACAAGACATCTCATTTCATAAAAATCGTTGAATTTTCTCTAAAGCGGTGAATTTTTTACGACGTTTTGATTCATTTCGGTAAATTTTACGCTGACGGCGTGTAAATTATTTATTTTTCAAAGCACGCGAATATTGCTAGAAAAATATCTAGAGCCGAAGACCACGTGTCTATCGTGCTGATAAGTAAACAAAATAGTAGATAGGTAGATACGTTCTCAAATTATGACAATTTTTTTTTCAACGATAATTCTATACCTAGACATAGACGATTCATCTAGACCGGCTCGACGACTTTTTTTTTAGATAAAAAAGTTTTATTCCTCAATCCATCGAAATTTTTATTTTAAATTTTCCAATTTTCCAACATTTTCCAATTTTTTTTTTTTTTTTTTTTTGAGAAAAATATCCTAAATTTACTAAAATTTTTTTCAATTTTTCGGAAGCATTTACTTCATTTTTCAATCAATACAAAAATATTTTAATTTTGTAAAAGTTTCCAAATTATTAAATTTTTCTAATAAATTACTCTCTCAATCTGAAATCAGTGAAAATCACTGAAAAAAGGTCTAAATTACAGCACAAAAGAATCAGTGCAAAAAATCACTGAAATTTCGGTGAATTCTCACTGATTTTCCAGTAATTTTTGTTACATTCACTGAAAAACTAGTGAAATTCACTGCAAAATCAATGAAAATAATTCACCAAAATTTCAGTGATTTTTTTCACTGATTCCCCTGTGCTGCAATTCTCACTTTTTTCAGTGATTTTCACTGATTCCAAATTGTTTTTGAGTTGTTCACAATTTTTTCACTTTTGACAATTTTCCTCAAGCATTGAAATGTTCTCATTTCTCCATTTGCTTTTTTTTATTAAAAATTTGCTATTTTTGCAACCTCGGTCTAATATCTGTCACTAGATATATTTCTTTTTGAATTTCTGAATGCCAAATTAGAAGCGAACAAAATTGAAAATTTCAACTTTTTTGCAACAATGAAAAAATTCAAACACTTCACAAAAATTCACTGAGCCATTTCCACCCATAGATATTTGCTAAGATTACTATTCGTCATCAGGATTACAAAAAATTGATGAAACCATTTCCATATCAATTCTACTTAGATACTTATCTACTGTCTGAATTTAAATGAAATGAAAAATCTATTTCGTCGAATCAGCAATTTTCGAACCAATTACCAAGCGAAATTTTCTCATTCCAAGTAAAATATTTCTGGCATTTTGGTATTTCCCACGCACGAGGAGGAAAAAGAAATCGAAAAAATGAAAGTTCACGTAATATCGCCCTTTTCCAAAAAAAAATCTTTTCTTCGAGAATACAAATAATAATCGTAGATTGAATTATACCGAACACACAACGAATAAAATAAAACCAGCGAAATAAAGGGAGAACGAAAACATTCATATTTCTATTTCATCGAAACAACTTCAAAATTGAACCCAAACGAAACCATATCAAATCTTTCGACTATATAAAAAAACACGATTTTTTTCTTACAAATATGTATAGAAAAAAAAATCCAATTTTCCAACTCACGCAATCAGTTCCAAAAGAATTTTCTTTCGTCGTGCTCTTTCTCTGCATTTTCTTTAACGTTCCTCCATACAATACACGTATAGCTATACATATAGTCGTCAATCTTTATTATTCTACTTACCACAACCCATCCATCGGATCCGTTCGTCGACCACATACAGCAAACCGAAAAAAGTCACTTTTTCATCACCTCGACTCTAAGACTGAAATACCTGCACTTTACATACTACAATGTACCATGTACGAAACCACTTCGGAGCACGAAATAAATTTTACATGTGGCCACGAATCATCCAGCATGTACATTACATAACTTTACCAAAGGCGGGTCAATTTACACGCGCTTGTCATTTCAAAATTAATTCCATTAAAACTGTAACAACCATAAAGATGTAAATAGATAGCGTAAATTTGGGGGGAAATGGAGCCATAATTGAAAAATATCGCACTCGTGTAGGTAGTTCCTAATACATTGAAAAATTTAGCATTTTGTGCTAACACGTTGGTAACTAACATGCTAAGAAATGCTATTCGATTTGAAAAAAAATCGGTGCGAATATATTTGCATAGCTTGCGCCTTCGTTTGAGGGTAGTTCGGTGCATTGAAAAGGTGTTAATAAATTTGCATACGTTCGGGTTATCTAGGGTAGCAGGTTTTTGCGCATGCATGGTGACGAGGATGGATAGGCTGCAGCAAGTGAATGGTTTCGAGGTTCGTATCGGTATTATGGTCGATTGCATATGCCATGTAATGGCGTAACTAATAAAATATCCCTTCCGACGAGACACCAGAATAGGGGATCGTTTATGGGGTCGTTGAATGCATGTTTCGGAACACTTCTCGATCTAATCATTCTATTTTCATAAACTCGAATGGATTTCGGTACCTACCTACCACATTTGACGAATCAATTATTTCATTGCTTTTTAAGCAAACTCATTTTTAGAGATAATTTTATTTTTTTATAATTCACTCCAGCTCAACCTCCCCCTCCTCCCTAAAGATCATCCAATTTTACATTTACGAATAAATTGGTCATCTCTTCAAACTCGATTCAATTAAAATAGAAACCTTTTACACCGCCATCGAGAATCAAACCAATAAAAAAAAAAATCATTCCAATCACGCGTTCAAATTCGACCTTTTAAATTTGCCCCGTTTGACTTTGACGATGCGTACATCTCTCGGTATACAATCGAATTCCACTCGAATGTGTTCGCCGATAAAACGAAATTGAATACCTAAAAACATCATCAGGTAAAACGTATACGTTTGTTGAGTTGCTCCTTGGAAACTTTTTATATTGTACTTAACGTAAACAACTTCTTCAACAATATCGAATTTTATCGTTTCGTTTTCTTTTATTTTATAAAAACACGGCCAAAGAGAGAAGGTTATACGCGCTGCCGGTATATATATTTTGGCAAAAGAGAAGAGAAGCAAATTACGACATCGCAGTCGCGCAATTACAATGTTAGCAAACTTTACCGAGCTCCCTAAAGATCGCAAGCCAGATAGAAGTTTTTTTTTTGCGCTTCACTCGACGACGTAATTTCTTATATACTTTCAAAACGAGCTACAAGCACGAGAAACTCGACTCGGCTGCTCCATTATCTTGGGCGAAAATTCAACCGAAATGCTGCTGCGGTTTTAACCTAAACGAAACGAGAAAAAAAAAAGGAAAAAAAGAAAGTGAACTTCTGCAACATAATTTAATGCAAAACATGCTGCAAAAAATTCTATTAGTACACCGAAATATAATGTACTCGTACGTTCGTCACGGAGTTCAACTTGCCCCGCAACCCTTGCATTTTCTTTCGTGTAAAATTCTTTCCCATGATCTCGGAGACATCTTTCTTTTTTTTTCAAGATTTCGCCGCTACCGAGACAGTGACTTGGGTTACATAATGACCCTCATTACCAACTAAATATATACGTATACGCCCGCGAAGGCGACATTATAAGCATCGCAACTCGCAAGTAGCGCTCTATAATACAACACATAATGTAATAAGTATGGAGAACACCTGCGACGAATTTTCAACCTATCGTGGCTCGACTTGCGGTTACAGTACGGCGATGTCGAGGCGAGTAATATTTTTCAAATATTTTCAAACACCTTCGTCGCGTACGAGGCACCATCAGCCATTCAACAATCGATCGAACTTGTGATAATCTGATATTAAACGAGATGGAAAATATTTTCGAGTAATTCGGTATCGGTATGGAAAAAAATTATTATTTAAAAAACCAGATTCAACCGGATAGAAATTTTTAAAACGTTGCGAGGGTACAACGGATGAATTATACAAGTAAGCAGATAATATACATGCACGTTATCACGCAGGGTTTTCTCTCTAATGCAACCGCCCGGCAGTTATATCATAAATATGGAAGTCTTTGTTACTCGCATTCATAATGGAAGGCAGCCAAAACGACGACGATGTTCTCCCGCGCGACCAAGAAAATTACACACGAGGTGAGGGTAAAAAAAAACAAGAGACTGAGCCTATATGCGTATACGCCACAAGGTGGTAGGTAAAATTTGCCAATTTCTTTGCTCTGTGGATATTTACTCGAAAATACCTACCCTCCATTTTGCAACGTTTTTCGCGGTGTGTTTACTCAACTTGCCCGAGCACAGATTGCCATTAGGGGTAGAAACTTATTTAGTCGGCATCTTTGGACCTTGATTCGACCATATTTGTGTACAAAAGTGAGACAATTTTTCCTAGCAGATATTTTTCTTCGTTTCCGTTGAGCTGAGTAAATAAACGTACGAAAGAGAATTTCTTGTACACAATGTGCTGTTTGCTCATCGAGCTACGCCGGTAAATCAGCCAGTATATGACAGAATACCGTTACAGATGAGTATATAAATGAGAGTGCGTATGTATACTAAGGGTCGATGGTTGTTTTACAAATAACAATAAGTATCTACCAGCATGAATATGGTGAAAAAGTAAAGAAGAAAATCTGCAATTTCTAAGTTGAAAAAAAATCGTAAAATATATTGGTTAATTTAAAATGATTTTTTTTTGTTCAAAAAAATAAAAAAATTGGTCGACTTGAAAAAAAAAAATCAAAAATTGCAGAATCATCAAGATTGAAACAATTTTTTTCAAAAATTTGGCTAAAAATGTCAATTATTACCTATTTGAAATCAAAATTGAAAAAAACGACCATCCGAAATTTAGATATGGTTCGATACATACAAAATCGAGAAATAAATCGATTAATCGAAATCAAAATTCATTCATTCGATTAACAACAATGAAAAAAGCAAATTTATCGCGATCAATCAAAATTTATCAAAATCAAAATTTAAAAATAAATCGATTCATCAACATCGAAATTAAAAAATTAGTTGATTCCTTAAAATTGAAAAATAAAGTGTTGATCAATCGAAATCCAAATTCAAAAATTTGTCAATTCGTCAAAAATCAAAAAATAAATTGAGCGCTCAAAAGAAACTAAAAAATGAACGATTAAGGCTATGTAATATTCGGGTCAAAAAATTAATCGATTCACCAAGTTTAGTTCCCTGAAACAAAAAATTGCACTGAATTGGATTTTACTTTTCAACGAAAAAATTGCTCAGCCCGGTCGAAAACTCAATTTCTGGGCCGAAAAAAATATAGACAAACCCACACGTAGATATTACGAAACACGATAGAACGATAGGGAAAAAGTCAAGTTTTTGGGTTTTAATAAAAAAAATCCTATAATCAAATTGGTAATTCGGCGGTATATTTCGGTATTTCTCGGTCGTCTGATTTAATAAGCTTCGAACGTTTTATCAAGGCCGAATTTTCCGCTACGTTTGATTTTCTCATCAAAACTACCGCGAGGAAATTTCATTATCTGCTTTTCTTCGTCAAAAAGGATGAAAAGTTTTCCTCTTCTTCGACGATATACCTACTTACACTGATACAGGGTGTCCTATAGCTGCGATGAAAATTCAACTTTTTTTTACCCAAAAAATACTCGTACGTTTACGTAGGTACATGGTACATATTTCAATTCTAGCAATCTCACGTCTATCGTTCGTTTCGCATAAAATAGGCATATAATAACGTACCATATGCATACGCTTACGACGTGAAACAAAATCGAACAAGGTTGCAATATTGACCTTAAATGCTTTCGTGACAAGTATGCTGCGTACAGACAGATAAGCCGCTTACGAGTCGACGCCGAACCGGTTCTATGCATATTCGAATACGTGCGAGTACCCAGCTATCTACACCTTCCCAATCACAAACCTACGAATCTAATTCACCGCTTCGTACATAATAGAACGATGTCCGAAAATCGAATTCAATTGTCGTATCATCTCGCGTACAGGGATGTATCGGCCCACCACTGCGTTTCTATGAATTATAACCCAAAAGAATCGATTCAGTCAGGTATGGTAGATGAACGTGGGAGCCAATCTGATTCGTCGAGATGAATAAGAATAAATATAATATTCAAAACCGCCGCACACAAGGTGCTCGCTTTATCTCGTGCGATCTCCGATAACATCTCAAGCGGACGGAAACTTGTGAAATATTTCACCACGTTTCCGGAACTTATCGATATTTTAATCTCGTATAATTAAATATCAGCAAATTGGCCCATATATTTATAATAAAATATATTCGATTTTAAACTTTTAATCCGCTCATTCCGGCCCGAAAAATCGTCGAGATTCGATCTACGCCGAACGCATTCCTTTTCACGTATTTTATCGATATACCTACGTATCGCTGCGAGTTTTTTTTTCCTTCCAATTTTCAGCTTTGTAATTTTACATAATCGAATAAATCTCTCAGCTCGAGAAGGTCTCATGCTGTACCTAATGGTTCTTTAAAAATTACAAATCATTTTTTCACCTTCGTCAAAGTCGCATTAAGTTGGCGAAACAGCTGAAAAACGACGAAATTTGTTGGTTTTTCTCGACACGTGAATTTTCTCGTCGCACCATATGTCATGGTTTGCCGGTGACAATACTTGCACCTGTAATTAATTGAAATATCGCACGTTCAAACTAATTGAACATTAAAAGTAATTAGAATCAGACCCCCGTGGCTCCGAAAAATTATATGGTGTTGGATGGAGTTGCATGCAGGGGGCTGCTCATAGACTATGTTGCATTTATCGAATCGCACATTTAGGTTATCTAATTCAAATTCAACTGAAAATAAATAAAAATATTCCATGTATTTTAAAACATAACCGGTTGGTTTCGATTCCGACGCAGGTTAAGGATTATCCAAAGCCATGACTTTGTCGTCAGAACTGAACTACTCGTATGTACGATTTGATTTCGCTCATGTCAACAAATCGTTATACGATCAATAAATATTTCCTAATAGTAATGTACCTGAGATCTGATAATCTGTCAAGGTTCAGTGGCCTAGACGAGATGAGAAGACAAAGCAAAATAAGTATTTGCCAAATGCGATATATGTTCGCGGAACAAAAGAAAAAAACCGCACGTGGATCCTAATAGATACGTATTCGAAGCTAGGTACCTATTTTAAAATTCCATACGTCAAGTATTCCTTATTATTGAGTATTATCATAAAATATACGAATTATTTTCCGATAAAATATTTTCCCTGAATTTTTCCATAGGTATAAGGGCTCTAATCACCTCCGTAAATAATTCTTTTCCTATAATTAATAATTGATTTTCAATGAGAACCACCATAACAAGGTAGGTGTATTAGTGGATTTGAATAATCACACTATCGTCTACTAATTAGAAATCCCGATCATTTCTTATATCCACAAAATAGGCCTATTTGTGAATTTGAATCATCACATTACCGTCTCCTAATTAGAAATCCTGATCATTTCTCATACTCCAACATCCCTAAACGTCGTTACATTTCCCAGACTCATGTGCTCGCGTTGTATTAAAAAAAACAGTTTCCATTCTCCGAACGTATATATAAATAATTCTACGTTCGACTGTAGACGTAAATACATACAGAAGCGAACAATATAGCACAACCAGCACCACGCATACATTATCGAGATACGTTAATTAACATCGTCGTCGAGACGACAGCTTTGCCCATCTTCCAGCTGTAGATTCGATCTCGCGATCGCATTAATTAAACTCTAGGTTAGATTTTGTGTACTTAATGCCATGTCGTAGGAAAAGTTTCAATCTTCTATACGTATACAGTATACGCGACGAGTTCGTCGCAGCAATACGAACAAACGCAGTAGGTACTTCTTTCTCGTAGTAAAATTCCGCGTCTTCTTCGCCTTCATTTAGTATTACAATCAAATTACAAAGGGAGGGAAATTTTCGACGAGGAAAAAGGTCTGCTTGATAATTAAACGTTGGCCATTATAAGATAAGATTTTTTGCTCGCTTTTTGGAAATTAACAAGACCGAGAGAAAAGACCAGGCCGAGTTAAAAGATACGCTTTATGAAGCAGCTCGCGAGAATAATCTTGAAAACGTATACATTGCAACAGATCTTACATAATGAGAAAAGATACCTACAGCTATTTTCTTCTTGCCGCCATTCAGGCTCGAATACACCCAGAAACGTTAACGAGCCATTTATAAACGCCTGCCTTTCTCGCTGCATACAAAAACTTTGGCGTGTTGCCTACCTTTTTCGAGGGCGAAACTTCGTTCTTAATGTAGGTACGTTTACCCTTCACTCGTTTCTAAACTTTCATAGTATGTCGAGTATTATACCGTATATTCAGCGTGTACCTACTACGTATACACACCTACGCAGAGCATCCGAACAGGGTGTCTCGTAAAATCCTTTTTTTAGTTTTTTTCTTCAGTGCTGCAATTAACTTACACGAATTTTTAATTTTGTCTTTTTTTTTCATCGAAGAAAAAAACCAGAATCTATTATCATGTCGTCCAACCTCGTCATAAATAAAAATCCATACGCGACATCGATGATTATAATTTTCAATTAAACGTCATTTTCTATCCTACACATCGTACTTTTATGAATACCGCATCAGCATGTTCCAAATGTATTTTCGCATACTGGGTAAAATGTGATTTTCCATTTCCATTTAGGTACCATTTAGAATAACAACATTTTTCGCTTAATTCCCAACTAAAATCCATATCGAAATACCTACCTGAGAATATAATCCCGATTCCGAAGACTCTATCTCATCTCGAGAGCATAAATTAGTCGCCGTTAAATGTGAACTCAACGAGTAGCAAATGGAAATATCGTAAAGGTCAATTTCAGAGTTCAAAATGTAGACGTCTATTAGTCTAATAATTGGACATTCTAATTGAAAAAAATATTTCACGACTTGTTTATGAGGGATACGTCAGCTAAGTAATTCGTTTTTTTTTTTGTTTTTTTTTTGTTTTTTTTAATACATAAATTGACCAAATTGAAAAAAATCAAATATTGAATTGAAACGAACGTGCATCGTTATCTGAGGCAAGCACAAGAATACTTTTGAAAAATGCAAGATCAAGACTCAGAAAAAAAAATTAATCTAAAAAATCATTATTTTCGTATCTGAGGGAGTAAAACGCTATTTTACTCCCTCTCGCGAATCGCTCGAGTGGTTAAATCCGCGTTTTTCTCCTTCTAATATACTTACAAGGGAAGCACCCGAACCGGCAGATCGATTTTGAGTCGGGATCAAGGCAGATCGATAGAGTGTGTAAAAATACCCCCAGAACCAAAATTTCGAGTGCTGAAGTTCGCCCCTTGATTATTGGGGAATTTTTGAAAATTGATTTTGGGGCAAAATGGACTACGAGATCGAAAATTAGTAGAATTATTTCAAGTAAAGCTAAAAGTCTGAAATTTGGTATGTATATACTAATTACGACCCCCTCAATCGATTGGAAGTGGTTTCGAGCAATTCTGG
>FIZT01019802.1:0-18789 GCA_900065295.1 Paracoccus marginatus | reverse complement strand
TTTCAAATAAGTTAACGTAAAGTAAATTGTTTTTTTTTAAAAAAAAAAAAAAAAAAAATTTTTCAAATAAGTTAACGTAAAGTAAAATTTTAAAAAAAAAAAAAAAAAAAAAAAAGTTAATTTTAAGCAGTGAATTACGTATAGAAAAATTTCGCAAGTCATCCAAACGTTCGCGAGTTCGGCGCACCCTAGCGTTAAGTTTTTGCATCACGGTGCAATCACGTTTTTCGTGTGGTTGTCGCTCCGTTGTTGTGAATTTTTTTTTTACTCCTATCCAGTAAGATAGTTTTAAGAAGTCAAAAAAAATTTTTTGATTTCTACTTGTTGATTTTTTTTTTTAATCATTTACAAAGTTACTTTTAATCGTTTGCAAAGTTGATGTTACATTTTCTTAATCATTTGGTGAAATTATTGATTATCGGTTTTTTTTTTGTGCATCGTATTAACATGGATTCGAAACCGGTAAGCTCTTGGCAATTCTAGACGGTTATTTTTATGCATCTCGGGTATGCTTTATACATGCATTTTTTTTTGTGTACAGACCTGACACCACAAATGCTTCCTTGATGGTGTAGTGGTATCAGAAAGAAAATGCCATGCACCTCTTCAAAGCTTATTGAACCACACAACTTCTAGGATTGTTAATTTTGAAAATCAGTTTAGAAGCTGGAGAATATATGAACTCATCTCTAAGTGGGGTATTGATGGATCCAGTGATCAGTCGAAGCATAAACAGAGATTCCAAGAAAGTGACCGAGAAGTGTCTAAATCACCCAATGCACATTATTTTTTATAGCATCAACGATGACGACACCAGAGGCAGTTGGTGTAACCAAGCTGAAGTTGAGGAGAAAAGGTCACCGTTCAGAATCTGAAATTATTACTCATGTTACGACGAGTCGCGAAATTGCAAAAGTGGCTAAGAAAAAGCTATTTCAGTTGAACGATCCAATACCATACACTTGAGAAGAAGCAGTCGCTTTTCTCATCGAAAATGATGTGACGAAGAAAAAATACATGACCACTAGGCTTGACGCTAAGAAGAGAAAGGCCAACATATATCCAAAATATAGTGTTATTTTGGAAGGAAAAAAGAATGCTCCATTGATGGTGTAGTGGTATCAGAAAGAAAATGCCATGCACCTCTTCAAAGCTTATTGAACCACACAACTTCTAGGATTGTCAAAGTGGTCTCAGAAATTTCGAAAATCAGTTTAGAAGCTGGAGAATATGAACTCATCTCTAAGTGGGGTATTGATGGATCCAGTGATCAGTCAAAGTATAAACAGAGATTCCAAGAAAGTGACCGAGAAGGTGTCGAAGAAAATAGGTAACATAACTATACTTGGAAATTTTATAATTCTACTTTTGTAATTTCAATTTTGTTTGTTTTGCAGCTTGTTAGTAATATCGATGGTTCCCCTAGAGTTGTAAAACAAAAATAACGTGACAGTATGGAAGAACTTGAGATATAAACCTAAGAACATAAACGATGATGATGTAGAGTAGAATGTTGGCCACACACTAACCAAGCACACGCGTATACGTTGGTTCAATGCTATTGAGCGGGGTAGTTTATACTGGTTTTAGTAGCTTGCATCCGCCTTCGGCGTCTTTACGTAACGTGATTTTTAAGATTTTCCAGTACCTATTTGCGACACGAGGTAACCTAGGCTCGGCCATCGTAATAATTACCTATTAAACATATGTTTTGATTTCTAAGATTTTCCAGTACCTATTTGCGACACGAGGTAACCTCGGCTCGGTCATCGTAATAATTACCTATTAAACGTAAAGGTCTCTCTGTGTCCTGTTCCTGACACACACACCTACCTATTGTCTTAATGAATCCTGGAGCTGTTATTTACACTTTCATTTTCTTTTTACGCAACAGTCAACCTTAATGAAACCCTAGAGCTGTTATTTAAACTATCATTTTCTATTTATGTAATAGTCAACCTTTCGCTTTCTAGTATCCTCCAGCTTCTATTTTTGCTATACATACCGCAGGAGTGATCTTTCATTTCGTCTTTGTTGCCGAGAAACCTACGAGACTCGTATTATTGTTTGTGTCGAAAGTACCTCTATTGTAATTTGAACATTATAATTTAAATCTCCTGTGCAGCGCTAACAGAAACGAGTAGCCAGAGGTGCTTCCGCTTGCTCGTGTCACGGAAGCCTCTGCGTTCCTTCATGCTGGTGTTGACTACTTAGGTTCGCTTACGGTGTATGCTGGTACTGAACAAAATCAACAAGTAATCGTCGTTGTCAATCCGAGCTTCCCTTGGCATTCAACAACTATCAAGTTGATCCATGCAACCACTACAGTCAAACTGCGCAAAACCAGAAGCGAATAAGGTACGTGTATCGACACGTACATGGGTTGAAGTTCAATAATTTGAAATGCGATCACAACTAAGCGACTGTACACAATTTTGCATCTAAAATTTCAAGAACCGCTGTTAATAAACATACGATCATAGCGTATAAAGGAGGCACTTATGAAAAAAACTTATGTCAATCTGAGCCTCCCTTGGCATTCAACAACTATCAAGTTGATTGGTCATCCGCATCATTCATGCGACTACTACAGTCAAACTGCGCAAAACCAGAAGCGAATAAGGTATGTGTATCGACACGTACATGGGTTGAAGTTCAATAATTTGAAATGCGATCACAACTAAGCGACTGTACACAATTTTGCATCTAAAATTTTAAGAACCGCTGTTAATAAACATACGATGATAGCGTATAAAGGAGGCACTTATGAAAAAAACTTATTTCATAAAGTCGCCGCTGATATCGGAATTTCGCGGCACAGTATCTATAATTTGTTATGCAATTCAGAAACGATAGGGTGTCCGAAAATTGAAACGCTAACGAACAACGATCGACCGAATTCCGATGGTGCCGTTGTACAGCATTGGTTCAGAGAAGCGACGTGCGGTCGTCATCATATCAAAACAGTACACTGTCCGATATTTGAAGTAAATTTTCCCCTCGAAAATTTTTTTAAGACGCGGAAACCAGCTCAAGAATAACTGGCATCAATTTACAATTGATCAAGAGGTTTGCCGTTTTGCTTGGCGCGATAAATTGTGGCGAACCTATCGATGCAGAGCGTTTTGAAGCATATGCACTTCAGACTGCTTCCCTATATAAGGGCTTGTATTCGTGCTATTACTTACCCGCCCATGCTCACAAGTTACTCCTTCATGGGGCAACTGTAATAAGGCATATGTTATTACCCTTAGGTAAATTACATACACACTTTACACTTCAAGTTTTTGACTAATGTTTTAAATGAGAAATTTTTTTGTTATAGGTCAACTATCAGAGGAGGCTGCAGAACCGGCAAATAAAATCATACGGAATTTTTGCCGTAGTTTTACCTGTAAAGATACGCGAATCCACAACCTACAAGACTTGTTCAATCGATTAATGGTCTCTTCAGACCCGTTTATCTCTACGCTGAGAAATACTCAAACAAAAGAAAGGAAAATCATTTCAAAAGAAGTACGGCAGCTGCTAATTGAAAGTGAGAGCAAGGAAGATACACCTCAGAGTAAGGAAGGTACAGCTCATTCCAAAGAAGATGCAACACTCGATGCTTCTGAAGGAATATTATAGTCCAGTGATTCTGAAGAAGAAGTACTTGAAGGGGAACCATCTGAAGAGGAAGCTGAGCTTGATACATATTAGTGCCAGCGAGAATGATGAATCAGACGAATACACCGATTCTTCTGAAGAAGAAATTGATGTAGCCAAATTGGAGTCCCTAGATTAGATTGTAAAGTTTTGACGGTAAATTTCTGACTTTTTTATGTTATACATGTAATACAATAATCAATCTTCACTTTCTAACAATTTCAATCTTCACTTTTTGACAAATTTTATGCAGGTTTATATCTTCTCTTTCAATTGGCAAACCGGTATCACGCAAAACTTCGGCAGAATGTGCTTACAAATGCTATAATTTTTTTTTTTTACAAAAAGAAAATAATTATAAGTTGACAGAAATCAAAAAATCTGTAGAAACGTGTGCAGGAGGTGCAAAAACATATATTTGGATACCTCACATGTTTTTTTGAGAAATTTTGAAATTTCACCCCCTCTCCCGGGAGTCCATTTTGGGATTAGAGTCAAAATGACTCAAAAAATGGATTCAGCACCCTCAAAAACCCCTATATACCAAATTTCAGAATTTAGGCCAGATAGAAATACGCTCCGGCGTGTGCCCAATACGCTTCGGCGTGTTCCCTATACGCGAAAGCGTGTTTAGGTTTAAACGCTTCGGCGTGTAGTTATCTCCATACGCTCCGGCGTGTGCCAAATACGCTTCGGCGTGTTCCCTATACGCGAAAGCGTGTTTAGGCGGGTACAAAATACGCACCGGCGTATTCGCGAGTCGCCACGGAGGCCAATAAAAGGTATAGTTTTCGCGCACGTCCCCACTCCATCTATAGCTCTCCCAACAAGTGGTGCCGAAGCCCGGGACCTAAAATTCGAAAACCTAGAAAAAAATTATCACCCAACGCGTTATTATGTCACCTACAACCTCCGCGACTACGTCCCCGCCAGTCGCCGGTCTACCTACTAACACAACTACCACCTCGACCTCGACTACCACCACCGCTAGCACTGTAACCCCGATTTTCACTAGTATGCTGCTAAATCGTATTACGCTAACTGAATTTTTACCGGCCAATGCCTCGTTACGGTTCGTATTAGCTGAATGACAATTTCGAACACAAAATCACTGACTTTGATGAAATTCTCGGCGTCATATGCGCCAAATTACCACCAGACGTTTTGGCTCGCGCGAGCGACATTTTAGAAAACACTTATTTTAATCAATCAAAAGGAGCCGTTCCTGCTACTGTTCTTTTTCTCAGTACGGTATTACTTTATATACAAAACTAACCCTACAGCCGCCGCCAGAATTTACACCAAATTTTGATCCAAGAGGCTTCCCAAGGCTAAGATTCAAGATTCTCTTCGCGAAATGTAAAACGTTCAAATTTTCAACGTAGGCAACCAGCTCAACAACAGTTTCTTTTCAAAAGGTACTTGGTGTTATATTTAAATTTTTATTTTGGCGGATCACTCACCATCAGACACCCTGAAGAGTAAAGAATATTACAAGACGACTGGAAAAACTCAAATTTAATTAGCATGGTATTTCACCGATACCACTTCAGCACTCACAGCGATGCTTACCTTAAAATAACGTCGAATATTCCCGCGATAATTTTCCCATTCATTTTCGTACAAATGAATGTCAATTTGTTTCAAACTTTCGTTAACGATCGATTGTACATTTTCTACTTCGACGATTTTCCATTTCATAAAAACGGCCACGTTAGTAGAGTTTTGCGTTGGAATTACATGTACATCGTGCCCTTGACCATATCGCCAATTTTGTCCATCGTCTTTACCCTGTATTACAATATGCGTCTTCGACAGCGTGATTTTTATCGCGGCGATTAAACCGTTGTACAATACGAATAAGGTGTCTTCGGCTTCGAGACATTCGGCAGTTGTTTTAACGTGATAGTGTTTCAGTGCTGCGGCGAACCGTTCAAAGTTTCCGGTCACCAACGAATTGGCGAAAGAACGAAACACGAGATCATCGGTGGCGAATTTTTTGTACACCCATTGAAGAGTGATGGTTTGAAAAATGTGTTTCATTTCGTTATTAGGTATGTACAACCGCCAAAGTATATCGTTTGGTTTTTCTCGATCTAACGCCAAGTATCCTTTGTCTATGAGTAATTTAGTTTGATCTTCTTTGGTGCACAGTTCCGATTTATGATCCATGTTCACGTATTTACGTAGTGCTCTGTACGTGAAGTCGTCGTCTTCGCAGATGAGCGTTTGTATTCTTCTTTGCATTTCGTCCGAGGTTAGTATTCGATCGATGTACCCGATGGTATCGCTTTTGTGCCGGTCTGAAGCGTACGATTTCAGGGTACCGTTTTCAGCAATGTGTAACACTATCGACCGCGCGTTATAGATCATCTGCCCGCTGTAACTGTAACCGTTGTACCAGTTTTTAATTTCCAAGCCGTTCAACGCGAGTTGCTCGGGTACTTTTGACAGTAACTCTCGTACTTCGGCGTGAGTAAATCCGTAAAATTGCGCGAATCCCGATTCGAACGGTAGCCGAAATATCGACGCCAGCGAATGCAAACAATCGCGATCGTCGACCGGTATCAAATGCTCGCCGACGAGTAAGCCGAGTTCTAGCCATGGATTTCTAGGCGGCTTGAAAGCATAGTTGAACATGTCAAATAGCACGCCTTCTACGTGAAAGTGAAACGATTTAGCGGGTTTCTTCAATAGACGAAGTGTAGTGTACGCGTTCATTACCGGAGCATCGTAGTCGTCGATCAATATGACGACTTTTTGGTCGAAATGTTGGTGTAGTTGTTCACTCAAGAAGCATAAACTGTCGCGCAAATATTTATCGTCGAATTTCCCCTCCATGTACAGTCGCGTTTGTTCGCGATGAGAGACGCGCGACGAGTTCAGCAAGTAACGATGAGCTCTGTACGTGTCCGTTATAGCCGATCGGATTTTATCCACTGTTTCTTCGTAGCTGTTACCAAAGGTGTTACCCAGATTCAACAAAATGACCGGATGTTTTCCTAGGTGATTTAACGAGGCTGAAAAGTTGGCTATTTTTAGCGCTTCGAGGGTTTTAGATCGATTCGAGTCTACTTGAACGGTTCCACCGAGGAATAGTTTATCGTTGACGGTGCGTTCTTCAGGTAATGGCGACCCTTCTTCGTCTACCTCTATTTCGAAGAATCTCTTCAACATGTCCATGTTGGTGCTTTTACCCCAGCCGTTTGGTCGAAGGATTACAGTTGTGTCGCGCCGTTGTAGTAGTTCGTTGATGAGTAAGCTTTTGTCTACGAATAGACCATTGTTTAGTAACAAGCTTTTGAAATCTTCGGCGTCGACGACGTTGAAAGCCAACCAAATGACACAATGTATGGAAACTGATAGAACGAAATTACTTGGAAAATTTTTCATGGCGTTCGAATGGTATCTACTTGAATAGAATAGCTCACCTACAAGTTAAAGTGAAGCTGTTTCTGAGGGGAAATGGAGTTCTGTCAGTGGCCGTTGATGATGATCGTTGGTTTCGTGAAATGCAGGCATTTTCGCATGAATTACTCGGTTGAATTGATAGCGAAAATTTTCCAAAGAAATTCGCCGGAATAGAAATTTTTTGACGCTGCTTTGCGTACGTAATTTGAATGTATGTACTTTTTTCTTCGAGTGAAGTTCCGGAAATGGTATGTGATTTAAAAATCAGATTATTACGTTGCTTATCTGCCTATGAATTTTTTAGGTTACGATAATATTCAGAAGTACTGATTACCGAATAATCTTAATTTCTGTATCATTTTTCGCGTCATTTGAATTTCCAAGAAAGGTATTGTGGGCGAAGAACCATTAAATAGCCAATAACCGAACGAGTTTGCGAACAGACGCAGCTGCTGATGTTGTTTATGAAAGGCTCAAAGATTAGAATCAAAAACATGTCATATAAGACCCACGTGGTTTAACTACATACTCCAATCTTTGAGCCTTTCACAAACAACATCAAATTTCATCATGTCTATAGACTCATCTTTAGCGCAACAAAGTCTCAACTTTGCCAAAAAGTTTGATGACTTAAGCTTTGAAGTCAACATTGACCCGGTCGACTATTCAACCGACTTATGGAAGAACGTGGCCTATTACAAGGTGCCCGAAATGAAGTCGATCAAAGCTCCACTTCTAAACTACATCGCAGGCTTGGTAGGGGGAGGCACAACTGCAGAGCTTTATCAAAACTCCATTCTTCTTTCCTTATACATCATGGAGCCAGAGTCTCTTACAAAAACTCTACTGACATAACCAGAACCACCCTTCACTGCACCGTTGAACGAGGCCATTGCGTCCACACTTACAGAATGTTAGGTCACCCTAGGGTTTTTTGCCCCATCCAGCTTAAGTGAGCTGGCGGAGACAGCACTAGCTGTAGGTCTTATTTTGGAGAGCATGCCTAATTTTGAGGTAGATCTGGCAGGCAGAGTACGGGATCGTTGAACCACTCAACGGCACAAGTAAGTTGGCGTACCCAGCATACAGCGAGGCTGCCAGGTACATACGAGGTAGGATGACATAAGTAGGTAAGATGCTTATGTATGTAGGCAGCGTCATCTACCAACACCGGTAACTTCGAAATATACCTCCGAGTCCGAGCAGATTCAGAAGTTAAAATCGCTATTGAAGGAGGACAAAAAGAAAATTCAATGTAACAAGTGTGGCGAATACTTCCACCAAGGTAAACATTGTCCTAATCCAGGCAGGATGTGCTACTTGTGTCATAAGTATGGACACGAAGCGAAAGATTGTCGTGATAAGCGTACCTCGACTAAGTTAATGGTTGATGTTGTTCTAAGAAGAACACTTTTTTTTAGCTAGGATTACTTGGAAAAACGACGTGGTTCGTTTTTCAACCAGTAACTTAGTCTGGTCGAATCGTTGGACCATTCAACGGCACAAGTAAGTTGGCGTACCCAGCATACAGCGAGGCTGCCAGGTACAAATGAGGTAGGGTGACATATTAAGTAGGTAAGATGCCTATCGATGTAGGCAGCGTCACCTACCAACATTATCGAATATATGTATAGATTATTTGAGGGACCTGCTCCTCATAGTATTGTGATGAATTTGCTACAGCGAAATTTGGGGTGTGCAGACAATTATCAGGCTATTGTTCATTATTGGTCTCAGCTGAGGATCGACCGAGTGAAATAGGCTTGGAGGATCCTACAGCTGGACCTGGGGTTGTTTTTGGATCGGATTTTCAATTTATTAGAACTGCCAGAGTTTTTATACTCACCAAGTGACAATGTAGTGTTGCTATTAAACATATTGTTAGGGCAGAGGGATCTTGAGATTTTGAAGAATTCAATTTTATATTTGAAAAGAGAAGCCCTTAATTTTGTGCACCTCTCGTATATGACTCTCCGGCTGGCGTTGGCCGAGGACTCAGACGAGGAGGAGAAGGCTGAGGATATTTAGTTAACGAGATTTTGCTTTTTTGCTTTGCAGTTTATTGTTTGACCTATATTTTTATTCTATTTCTAATTTATTTTTATCTCCTTTATTTTTTTTTATTCTTAATTTAGCCAGGAGAGCCTTAAGGAATATATATTGTGTTGTATTCATTTTTTTTGCTAGAAATTCTAAAAATTGTGCCACTGGAGCCTTTCATTGCGCAGCAGCTTGTGTCGTCGACGTCAATAGCATGCTCATAGTGTAGTTATGCGATAGTTTTCAGCAATATGGAATTTTTTAAATAATGCATACCAGCTTACTCATTTTACCAAACATTTTTGAAATTCATTTCTATTTGACTATTGTAGTTGTGTATTGAAAAAGGCCCATCATCTCCAAGGCAAAGGGCACAAATATGCCCGCGCAGTGTAACCGTCAGGTAGCTCACGATTCCAAAAAAAAAGAAGTTTCAGCCGCCGGTGCGACCCAGAAAGATGTACCAACGTGATCAGGCGTATACACACTACACAGAAGAGATAACCCTTGTACACTTACCTAAAAACCTACTTTCTTTCCGCCTCTCATTCTCATCGTAGCCCAATGCTCTATACCGAGTTGCCCTTTTAACTACGGTATTTCACCCTTCAAACGAGGTACTCCGCTAAAAGTTTTAACCCTACTTGTACGTGTATACACCTCCAACACTACAACGCAGCCTCGTTCTACTATGTAGTGCGACGAGTATGCAGGAAAAAAACAATACGCCCAGAGAACGCCGTCGCCGCTTCAATAACGTAGACTTGTAAAGTTTCTAATGAAGGGTGACCTTCTCTCGTTTATACAAGAAGAAAAAAATAGGAATGTCTTCCATCGCAGGGAACGTAGCACTGCATTCGAAGAATTTTCGAAAATATCAAAACTGCAGGGAAAATGTTTGAACATACCACACTTCCATCGAGTGTACATTTATGTAATTATGTATTATGTGTCGAAACTCGAAAATAAAGTAATTATCATTTTGGTATATGTCAATGAGGCGATGACTTATCATTACGGGTAATTGTATCGAAATGATAAAAACGATTATTCAGAAACTTGAAGAAAAATTTGAAACTAAAAATCTGGGGGGTGCCAACCAGATATCTCGGAACGCAGTTCGAGTGGGGGAGTATGAAAAACTATTCGAAACGATACCTGATATTTCAAATATTAAAATTTTGGGTTCCAGAGCATGTACTTCGAAAGAAAATATGCCAAAAGGAACCAAGTTCGCATCTCGATCTGATACGTTTTATCTTGTCGGATTCACAGAAACCGGGTATACGATTTACGATCCGAAAACGAAAAAGACTCTCGATACTTGTAACGTAAAGATGGACGAAACAAAACTTGAAAAACATGACTATCCAAACGAAAATAATGCAACTATTTTCACGATAACTGATCTTGAAACAAATACTGATGACGTAACGTTACAAGCTGTACCAACTCCATCGACATCTCAGAATGACGATACGAATGACGTTGACAACCATGAAAAGGCTGATAACCCCAAATCAAGTTGATGATGAGGGGCCAGACTGTGAGTTCTCTGTTCATGAACTAGAAATTAACCATTTTATGTCGTTATTTCTATTTACGAAAGCATCGCCTAGTTGAGACAAATTTTCATCTTTTCTTTTAGACGTTTCAGGCGGAGGATGAAGAAATCGCCAAGCTAATCAAGTATGTTAATTTGAATATCGATATCATACTTATTCGTACATTCATTTTTATCTTCATCAGGCACATCCTCAGTCTCGTCTTTACCTTCCAGTTCGCTAAACAATCTCGTCGAGTTTTCGTCTTCGTCTTTTGTGTTCGCTCTTGGTAGCTGTTTATAGCTGTGGTAAGTTTACTTATTTTTTTAAATAAATTAGTGCTGGGCGGCCCGCGATATACGTAGTTTTTTTGGTAACCACGATCTTGATTATATTGCCTTCGATGGTTTGCTGTACCGAAAAACACCGACTGGGCATGTTTTGGTATTACCCAAGAGTATGCGAAAGGCAATCTGCCTGAAATACCACGACCAACTGGGACACTACTCCGTCGAGAAAGTCGTAGCCGCTATCACCGCTCGTTCGTAGACATTCTTTTCGCTTCTGTATGTGAATCAATACGAGTATACGATCGTCGAATTAATATTTTGTTTCCTTGCGTTGGTCGCGGTGTTATTGTCGCATTTCGTAAAATATTGCTCACTGAAGTCGACTCCGTTGAACTCACCGATAAGATGCTCCGGCGAGAGCAGGGCCGGCCCCGACGAAGACATAATGACATACAAACATGATAAAGCTGCGTTGCTAGAGCCACTGAATCTCAACTTCCGCCAGCAACCCAAATACATCGCAATGGATTGCCACTGGACTGCCGTGTCCGCCTATCTGCTCACCACCGCCGTTGACAACACTGATGAACTACTAATCAGTACTAATCGCTGCAGCACGGGTGAAGCGGACTGAGCATCCGAGAAGGCTTGTACGGGGATCGCCAACCCTTCTACTCAAGTTATCGATTCAGGAATGGATGGAGACTGGCGCGAAGTTATTCAAAAGTCAAGACTCGAAGAAGAAATTAATGTACCCTACCGTTCAATTGTAGGGTCACTTATGTATTTAGCGGTGGCTACGTCCCCCCCCCCCTCCCCAGACATGACATCGCATATTCAGTCAACCACCTCAGTCGTTTCCAGGCAGTAAACGCAAGAGTATGCAAGTTCCAGTATCATCATCTTAGATTAGTACACGGTTCGAATGAAGGTGAGAAGACACGATGCTTCATGTACACAACTTTACGGTATGCACAACCAAATACGGTCCCTCCGTCATCGCAAATGTTCAAGAGGAAGATGATATGTTCAGTCTTCATCTGCCTCGACGGTTCTTACAACTATTTGACAGCAACGAAAAGCTGACACAATGGAATAAAAAAACCGACTAAACAATTATATATAAGGGGTTAAAAAATAAAGCCATAATGATCAGCATCAAGTAAGCTTGGATAAATGTTCATTTTGTAATTTGTAAGTATTTTGTTTTCCTTGCGTTAATACATTATGGTAAAAACGAAAATCTGTGCCGTCGCCTATATTATTTCACACTACTTATTGAAAAACGGCTAAAAATCGCCATCTCGGTCGAACTATTGGTAGTTGTTCAAATACCACGCAACAGAATGGACGTTGATGTAAGTTGGAAACACCCGTTTGCAGCTATCATAGCTGGACCATCGGGTTGTGGTAAAACACAATTAGTGTTAAAATTCATCGAACATAGAAATCAAATGTGCGGGTGAACGCTACATTGCAACTTTTCTCGATGATTTTACGCACTACGCAGTCGCATTCGTCCTGTACAACAAATCAGACATCGCTGAAAGGTTTGAAGAGTACGAACGTATGGCCAACGCAAAATTTGGGCTGAAAATTTCGACTCTCAGATGTGATAACACCCTCGAAAGTTCAATTTGGAGAAATTATTTGGTTCTATTCCGAGCATATTGTATTTAAAATTATAACTTGTGAAGTATGAATTTAATAAAGTTTTTAGTTTTTATCAGTTTGGTACAGTAAGTATGACTACATAAAGTTTGAAGAAGGCCTACCAAAAATAGACTGCGCAGGTAAGACACCTAAATTAATTATAATCGACGACTTGATGCGTCAATCCGACAGTTCGGTTGTGGACTTATTTACAAAAGGGTGTCACCACAAAAACATATAAGTGTTTTTTTCATCACTCAAAATCTTTTCCACCAAGGTCGTGGCTAACGTGACATTTCACTCAATGCCCACTACATAGTATACTTTAAAAATCCGCGAGATGAAGCACAAATACAGCATTTGGTATTTGGAGCGACGAAGCTCAGTTCAAATTGAATTTCGTCAGCAGGTAATTTCAACGCGTTTTTTCCAGCATGGCGATCGGCGCATGTGCTCATTATTCCGATAACGTTCTTGATGGTCGTATCATTGGGCGAAGAATTAATGTTGAGCGGTTACCAGTGTAACCGGTCAGATTGGCAGATTAGACGAAATTGCCAAGAAGGATGAATTCATTCTCGCGACGAAGATGGGATCGATTCAAGTCAACACAAACCGAAATAAATCAGCCATAATTGAGGATGTGCTGTAATCGCTTCATCCCAATAAGATTGTTCCAATTTTGCGTTGTGAACCATTGTACGAGCTTTTTACTACTGTGAAAATCAACTTCCGAACGAAACAGAGCAACAGTGGAAGTCTCGGCGAGTAAAGGAAGGGCTCGTGATAAAAAGCTTCACACAAAAGGCTACTGAAAACGAGAAATTCGGTCCGTTCATAAACCCGAAAACAAATAAACCTTTACCATCCTTCTGGACCTCCAAATACGCCAACAAGGCCAGAAAAAAGGCCAAAGAAAAGGAAAAACCCAAAAAAATTAAGCACCAGGCTAAGAAATTAAAGACTGTTTACGCAGAAAAATCAAGGTGCAATATATTTACTGTAGTAGCGTGAAAAAATTTTAGAGGAGGTACTGATCCTCGACCTAGACAGGCGGACGTTCTGCGATCCGTGGTTGTTGATGGTGGAGGATAGTCGAAGAGAAATAAGGACAACAGTGCCACACACTAATGGGCAATTTGGCGATTCGTATTCTTTAACCGAAAATCAACGGAGGAAATTATGCCATCTTCTAAAATCGGCGAATACCCCGATTAGAGCGCTTGCATCGGATGAAATTTATACTCCATCATCGAAGTTCTCAAAATCGGTTGAAAACTTGATTAATAACGACCTAAAATCGGACTTATCAGACATCTCAAGTGATACAGTTTTACTAAACGACGACGAAAAAGCAAACCGCTTCGAAAATCGTACAGACGAAGTCTCATCGTCGTCCGAATTTCGTATACTGAAGCACACTACGCCGAAGTTGACCGCTCTTCACACTCTGAAGATTATTACAAGATCCCATTTTCCGAACAGTTTTTGATGGTCGTATCATTGGGCGAAGAATTAATGTTGAGCGGTTACCAGTGTAACCGGTCAGATTGGTAGATTAGACGAAACAGCGTTACGGCGAGGCAGACGCGGCGCGGTAATGTTGTTTTAGACATTTCTTATGAAAAATTCCGAATTCCTTTGTTTCAAAAAAATGAATCAGAATATTTTTAAATTCAAATCCAAAATTAATTCTCATGAAATAGCCTAAATTCGTAGTTCATTCTAGACATTTTCGAAACGATTGAATAACGTCAATTTAACAGCTACAAAAATTTTATTTCATTTTTATTCACCCCAAAATTCGAGGTGAACATGCCACAGTATCTCGTATGAGATCTTCTCGTCGTCAGGTTCCCGTCAGAGGGAATCTGATCCCTACTTTCGGAAAACCAACTTACTGATACTGAATAAATCACTAATTCTCTAAAAGTGAACAAATTTCAAGACATTGAAAAAAATTTTTCCAGCAATTTGCGCATATGGAACATGAGATAAACGATAAGTATACGTTTGGTAGCATAATTACTGCACACGTATAAATGTACTCTACGTCACTCAATCTCGATCACTTTCCACCAAGTGATCGAGTTTTTCCATTCGATGCAAATCGCAAAAATACATAATACATCACACGCGGAGAAGATCCGAAAACTCACGCACGCACACAAACAAACCTAGGTAAATAGTAAACAGTCATCAAATCGTGCGTCTTAATGTATTCACGATATTATACCTCGGCGACGATGAGCATCGGGGGCGACATGCTCGAAGGGAGAAGGGAGGGGGGGTATATAACAGAGAATTAGACTAAGAATGGGGAACGAAATAAAATTCAACGACCTTATAATTTTATCGATTTGTATAGTACTTGGGTGGCGATATGGCGGTGTTGTGTGTACACAGTGTTAAGTTGCTTACGTGTGAGTATATTTTTGTCATTGGATGACCTGGTTTTTTGTTTTGCCTTCGATTTTCGACCCACCCCCGCATCCACACGTCACAAATGAGCGAGCTTGGCCATTGTTAGGATTACGAAAAAAAAAAAATTAAAAAATGATCCAATTCTATTATCTTTGAGCATGAAGTTGTCACTGCGAGTTGTAATTTAACGTCAGTGTTTTGCATTTCGCTTCTACTACTTATTTTTCGTGTATTTTGTTTCGAATTGCGATCTGTCGCGATTACAAAAGAGGCTGCAACCGGAGGCGCGTGCCGAATTCGCGACAGCACACGAAGTCTATTATAGTCGTAAAATAGGAAGTTAACGAATGTGTTGAGAGCTGAGAAGGGTTTGCGATAAATACGAATACCGTCAGTGTCGCGTTGACACGACTAGAAACCTTAGAAATGACGTCTGGCATCATCCCGCCAGAAAATCTGATTACACTTGGCCCGGGAGGGAGGAGGTATTGAAGAGGAAAAAAATTTCCGACGCTCTACAAACACAAAACGATCGAAATACTTTCACAACTTGCCCTCCAAGCAAGATTTTTCTCTCACTAGGACATATAACAGACTTTTTTTTTTCAAATTTTGAGTTTTTTTCATTGCCAAAATCGAAGGGTAGTTATTCTATCGTAACGAACGGGATGAAGATGAAATCATAGAATGATGTTCGTATTCGGTCGGCGTATTCAATCAACTAGAGACTTGCGTTTATGCAGGAGAAACGTTGAAAAACTCACGAATATTTCTACGATTTTTTCGTCATAAAAAAATGTAAAAATTCAAAGGTTCGTATTCGAGGTACGCTAAAAATACCATCACAAGAAAGCCAGAGTAGAGGTATAGTAAATCTTGATAAAACCCCCAAATAAAAAGTCAAGGAAGTCAATACTTTGATAACGAATCTGAACCGATTTTCTTATCTATTCACTACACCAGAAAACCTCTTATCAGCTCAAGATGATCCCTGCAGCATAAGAGATGAATATTACGAAACGGGAGGCCCAATGTTAGCGCCTAAATCACGTGACCACAAGCTGAAAAAATTCCAATGGTTGAACTTGGAAACATCCTACACTCCGACAGGATGAGAAAGTTGGGACGATCTTGGAAACGCTTCCAACAGAATAAACTACCTTTCGATACAAGTCAACTTCACGCGTACCCAAAAACCAAATGATTTTCTTTCAATTTTCAAAGGACTGATAAAATTACTAAATGGGTTGCGAAAAAAAGATAATGGTTTTGTTCAACGAAGGGAAATTTTCATTGGAAGGGAACGAGCACGTACGTAGAAGTTTTTAAACGTAAAAAAAAAGTATCCATCTAACAGGGCCATATCCTATCACTAACTGTCATTTCATCATAATAAATCGGGAGATTTAAAATAACCAAAAATCATTCAAATTAAAATCAATCGCGAGATTAAACATTCTAACGCCAACACGATCTAAATCAAAAAATACTCACCCAAGTCATTGAAAAAATTGCCCTTTCTCGATGCGGCTAGACCACACACAATCACCAAACTCGCGAAACCACCGTCTCAAATATTCTCAATAATTACGCGTAATTCGATACACACAGATTGGAAAATTAATCGGTTGAAAAAAAAAAAAAGGTTACACACGCAAATTATTATACAGACACAATGACGAGTACGAAGAATTAGAACACGATCGCGTTGTCCAAGCTATTAACGCGATTATAGTTTGCGCAGCACAAAACACACGTCATCGTGTGTATTGATTTTTTTTTCATACCTACTGCCGAATAGCGCAATATGGGGATACGGGTAGGTAACGAACGCAGGCGCTATTCGGCCTACTACGAGGTATTACTCTTGAATAAACTTCGTATTAAAACACTTACCACTGCCCAGGAACAAATTTCGGTAAATTGCACTTACGAATACTCGTGGGAGACGCGTACTTGATCGTCGAACAGTTGTAATCGCGAGACTGATTCGATTCTCGCACTGCCCAAGCATTCTTCGTCTTTGTAGAAAACCGCGTACTAAAAACGAGACAAAGAAAGCTCAATATTCTGTAACGAACGGGTAATACAAAACAGAAATGAAAAATAATTACTTGGCCGGCGGCAGCGGAGTGAATAGGTTCGTCGACTTCGAGCAAAAATTTACCATTCGGTAGCTGAATAACGTGGCATTTGAATAACGGTCTGCGATGAAACATTCTAAATTCGCATTCGATAAAATCGTCAGGTTTTTCGACTATCCATTTATCGTCGGAAAGTACTAATGATCGACACAGTAACGCCGGATGATCTTGACCCAGACCCTAATGCAAAAAAAATTAATAAATTATCGAGGAAATGAACGAAATTACGAAGTGAACATTGAAAAACACCCTTACCACGTAAATATCTCCGCTTTGAGCGTCTTTGTACACTATGTAGAAAGACGAATGGAATCCAGAGACTGGTGCACGCTGGCCAATAGTCCAAATATGTACGCCACTGTGATGGCCCACTACTTCACCGGTATCGATGTCGATAAAACGTCCGGGTTTATCAGGAACGTACTAAAATAAAATCAAATATTACATCTCGACGACTATTTGAGACGATAAGATAAAAGGTTATTGTAGGCGATGAATGCCAACCTGAGAAATGAAACTTTTGAAATTTCTTTTACCGATAAAACACAATCCCATCGATTCTTTCTTTTCCAAAACGCGATGAAGTTCATTCTCGTACGCGATTTTCTTCACTTCGGATTTACTCAATTCACCGACGGGAAACATAGTTCGTTGAAGAGCACGTTGGGCGATTCTGGATAGAAAAAACGACTGATCTTTCGTTTTATCTCGACCCATAAATAATTGAGCAGCTAAAAAATGAACATTGCGATTAGAAAATTTCATAATGTGAAAAACTTGTCCGCCTGAAACAAACGTATCGTCGACGGTAACCTAATACAAAGCTATTGCTCATAACAACATGCAACAGGTGACACACAAAAACTTACGTATTTCAGGATTATAATTCTCCAAGTAGCAACCGTACGACGATCTGGCGTAATGCCCCATGGAAATAGCGTCTACTCCTAGTTCGTCGCGACAATAGTTGAAAAACCGATCAAACTTGATGGAAGCATTGCACATTATGTCTGGATTCGGAGTGAAGCCGGCTTCGTACTCTTTCACCGTTTTTCTGCGGAATAATAATAAGTTAAAACAGAATAACCAATGAATGACGCGACACACAGAGACACATACTCGAACACGTGCACCCAGTAGTCCTTACTAAAATCAACTTCTTTAAGAGTAATTTTCAATTTATCGCATACCCATTTAGCATCGTCAAAATCTTTTTCGATGTCACAATACTCGTCTTCGGACGATTTTTCCCAGTTTCGCATAAACACAGCCGTAACGTCGAAACCTCAACAGAGAAACACAAGAGGTATTCAACATGTCGACGAAACTGGTTACGTCTTACTTCGTAACACAATGATGAAATAGAAACGTACCTTTGAGTTTTAGGAGTAGAGCCGATACGGCACTATCGACGCCGCCGGAAATACCGATAGCTATTCTTTTGAATAGTATTTCACTCATTTTAAAAATCTAAAACCGAAAACAAAAATGTATGAAACACGTGAATTAACCCGGCCAACAAGGCAAGAAAATAAAAGCGCATTTGCACCACAAAATAAAATGATGGAATGGCCTTTTCATAGAGATGGGCAACGATTGATACTATCGTCGATAGTATCGATAGTTTTGTTTTTT
>FIZT01019801.1:0-10189 GCA_900065295.1 Paracoccus marginatus | reverse complement strand
CGTACCCGCGTGGTGTTGGCTCGTTACGTCGCGGTAAACATCACACAATGTGGTAAAAAAAATTCTCCGATTTTGTTCAAACTCACAGGAATGATTTACCTTGAGTTGAAAACTTCCAAAAAAAAATTTCAGCCCCCTAGCTCAAAAGGGGGTGGAGCTGGAGGCTTTCAAAGTTGACTATTTTTCGAAAAAAATGGGGGTTTGTCCTAAAAACCAATTTTTTTTTTCGAATTTTCAAAATAAGGGCCATTCTATTGAATATTGAAAGTTGAAAATTCATTTTTAAAAAATTTGTGCAAAAATTGCATACGAATCGAAAATCTTAACGAAAGTGCTTTTGAATGAAAACTGAGTTTTCGAAAAAATCTGTTTTTACATAGAAAAAAAGTTTGGAAATTAGATAAATTTTTTTTTGAAAAAAAAAAATTGTCGTTGAAAAAAATGCAAAATCTGTCTTTGAATAAGAATTTTGAAAATTTACCTATTTTAATGAGCTCATTCCTATATAAAAAATGTTAGGTATCTCAAAATCTTTTTCGAATATTTCTCGTAAATATGACCTGAGCTGAACGAGTGGATTTAGGAAATAATTTTTTTTTTTCATAACAACTTTTTGAGAAAAAACAAATCAACCAAACAAGAAAAAGTTAGGCGTAAGCAAATCAAGAAAAAAATTTTCATTTCCAAAATAAAAAACCCTGTAAAATAGTACCAGACATGAGACAAGAAACCTTGAAACTTGTGAAAAGGCTAAAATTAAGGTTATTAAAATCACCGATACCGTTCGAAAGCTTATAAACTGCGATCTTGGCCAAAAATTAGCATATTTGATTCATCCCGCGACGAGCATGAGAAGCTGGCGCGAAATACGAACGTATACAGACGCGAATCGGGAATATGGAAAAAAACAACGCCAACTTCGATACGAATAAATTAAAAGATTGTTTGCGAAGCACGAACCTTTTCTCTTTCATTTGTAAATAACATTTCTAAGAAAGTATTAACTTTTAAAAAATTCACTTTTTATGTTCCTTTTGAATAATTTAAACGTTAAAGTGTTTTCCGTCACGCATCTTCTCGACTACACAAAAAAATAGTACAAATCCTCCGGTAGGTCTTTTCCTTTTTATTCCAGTTCACAGGCACGCACAAAACATTCTAAAGCACTTTGATATACGAAAATAGAGTACCGAGCATTACGTGAATAACAATTATTGTCGATTGAAATGAACCTGTTTTTTTTTCTCTTCATCTGCCAACGATCGCATGCACCGCTGTAGGCTTTTTTTTCATCGAATCATCTCGCGTAGGTACTGTACTAGGTAGATATGCATGACCACCATCGAAGTCTGCTCTAATCATAATTTTTCAATCTTTGTATGGCGAATTATTAGTCTAAAATTAAAGTAAACGTAGCGTAGGTATACGTCAGGTGGCTAATTTCAAAAATAAACGAGCGCTGACTCGACGATATACATACACAGGAGCAATAAATCGCGAAGAACCGGTTTCTTTTATTTGCAAAAGCTTTTGCGGTTTACCGACAATGTAATTCGATGTTTAATAGCGTTTTTGACGCGAACCAATGTACGTACACGAGGTTACCTCAAGTTTTACACTGCTCGTATGGGTAATTACAGAGCAGAGGTACGCGTTGTTAAAAAGCGTGTAAAAGGCGACATCTCTATGAAATACGATCTTCGTAAGGTTTACCTTTTCCATAGGTACATACTCTTATTCGCGCATTCGCGTTTGATCGTAACAGTGCGAGCATCGAGGCGTGAACGGTATAGTCTTCGAATGCAATTTTTCCATTCATAGGTATTAAAATATCATTGAACGGTGGTTTTTAGACCTTGATACCGAGAGGCTATACGAGTATGGTTGTCCAGATTCATGAGGGATACGCGATACGTTTCACAAAGGAACATTGAGAGCACTTTACGAAATTGGTCATCTTATACGTAATCTAATTTACTTTCTCCATAAAACTCGCCTCCGTCTACTTGGGTGTTCACTTGACTAGACAAATTTCATTTTAGATATCTATATATAACGAGTAAAACTCGCCAAAGAAACGTATACCTAAACCAGATAAAAGTACGAATGCAAAAAATCCCCATTCTTTGGTTTCATTCGCACCCTTATAGCCTCCGCAATCGCAATCGGAACGAAATCAACGCCGGTGAGATCTCGACACCGAGTACTCGACTATGAAATGAAACTTTTGGCGTTTCGCTGTTTTTAATCTCGTATAAATAATAAGCACTAAAACCGCAACTTTCGGGCTAATGAAAAAGTTGCTTTAATTAACATAATAATCCTCTCGTCCTTTTAAACTGTTTACCTTCGTTTTAATCTTTTTCTTCCCGCAACCTGGCCACAATTATACAATTCCAACTCGCCATACTGTTTTTGGTGTAACTTTAAATGCCCATCTTTAAATCCTATCTCATTTGTGGAATATCTTCGTAAACGATACGTCACTATATAGTTTTAAAGGTTCTCGTTTATTTTTGCACCCTAAATTATGCATGGGTTCTCAAAATTGAGCTAGAAGAGGTCAAAATACATATATTTTTCATTCATTTTATATAATTTTTTTTAAATAATAATTTTTCTTAATTTTTTCACAAAACCTGAAATTTTCAAAAAAATAACATTTTTTTTTCAATTTCCCTGAAAACTGTTTTCAAATTACACGAGAAACATGCTCATGCTTACAGATTTCCAATCACTTCACTTTTTTTTTTGGTATCACGATTTAGGGAATTACAACATAAGAATATGTATCACAAGATACCCTATGAGGTACCCCAATAGGGAAGCTTAATATCACCGATACAATACTTTTTTTTTTTTTTCAAGCCGTTGGTTCCATATAAAACGTAACAGATTGTCAAAATTATCACGAACGTTAGAAATAACACTGGCGAAGTAAACTTTAATTGAATTTTGCTCAAATACAGCTCAAAAGCGCTCGATTGCATTAATGGAAGTGTACAGATGGTTTACGTGTTGAATATTAACTAGACACGAATTCAATAGTAGCCCGCAATATGATTTACCTACAACTAGCTTTGCTTTAAATATTTTATATTTTTAAAAACCATTTTACGCCAGTAAGGTGGGTACTAATGCAGGTACCAGTACCCATCGTCGACTGACATACGCGTCGTAAATTTGTAGGTACATAGTTACGTACACCGTAGTATATGTCATACGTTGAAGTCTACATGAGTAGGTACATACATGTACCTATATCGTTGTATCTGCTGAAACCGTAATCGCGTAGAGTTACGAGATGCGGCTAGTTTAAAATTTATGAACTTTTCAGCGATTTTCGTAAATTGAAGTTATCATCGCATTGTCATTTCTACATCAAAGTAGGTCACTGTAGATTTAGGTACGTTATTTTATATGCAATTAAAAAACATTACCTGCGAGTGAATTATTAAAATTTCGTTTTTCGGTTCTACATTCCAAATTAGGTGCTTGCCTGATCATTTTATATTTTCTTTTCGAAGCATTAAATTGTTGAAAAAAAATTAATTAATTTCAAAAGACAATTTTCAGACTTTTTTTTTCTTCTATAGGATTGAAAAAATATCAAAAATTAATTTTTGAAGGAAAATTCTCAAGGGAATTCATCACAATCAAAAAATTATGAAGATTATTTCTCAAAAATTTAAGTCAGTATTTCGGTTTAAACAATCTCGTAATGATAAATTATTAAAAAAATTCCACAGAAAGCGATCATTCAAGGGAAAAAAAATGACCAAAAAATTCAATTGAAAGTTGAACAAGAATTTGAAAAAAAAAACACGAAACAATTTAAAATTGGTGAAAAAATTGATGGCTTAATAAAAATTTTTTAAAATGCTAGAAAAACTCGCATAAAAATAAATGAAAGAAAAGTTTTACAAAAAATTGAACCAAACGATTTTGAAGAATTGATAAAAAAAATTGTGAAAATACTTCAAATAGAAGTCGAGAAAAAAATTGAAAATTTACGAAAAGCTGAAGGAAAATTTTGAAGACAAACTTTCAACAAAATACATAGGTGACGAATCTAAAAAAAATTTAATGAAATCAATTCAAAAATCTGAAATTTAGCTGGTAGCCTAATTTTGACCCGCCTTGAGAATTTTTCCAGATTTTTTTTGGCACCGCTTTCTAGCCAAAACCCCTCTTAGAAACTTTAAAATCACTCTCCAGAAAACTACGACTCAAAGTTTCAATACAGGTTTTCTGGTAGTAAACATCATTGACCAAAAAAACTAATCACAAAATCGTGTTCAGCGAGTCAGTTCACCCCTATGCACAGCTTTTTGGCGATCGTTTTGTTTAAAACTCCTAAAATTGCATTTTTACCCCAAGATTTTCGAGTTTTGACGGGGTAGAGGGGTGAATATTGGTCGAATGGGAATTCCAATGCCAGATTCGGTTTCTGTGAGTCAAATTACCTCCATCTAGACACTTTGCACGATAATTTTGGAAAAACTTGAAAAATTTGATTGTTTGACCACTTTTTTCCTGAAAATGGAGGGGAAAATCGAATTTTTCAAGTTTTTCCAAAATCGTCGTGCAAGGTGTCTACATGGGGATAATTTGGTCCGTAGAATCAGAATTTGGCATCAGAATTTTTATTTGACCAATATTCACCCTCGTACCCCGTCAAAACCTGAGTTTTTTGTGAGTAAAAGTGTATTTTTCACGAGTCCCAGATCGCAAAAAATTTGAAAAAATTACCCTATATTGTAATAAGGTGGGCCCACATTTGCACCAAAAAGAAAAAAAGTATGTCTTCTAGTTTCGAAATTAGAGTGATTTTAAAGTTTCTTAGAAGGTTTTTGGCTAGAAAGCGTGCAAAAAAAATCTGAAAAAATTCTCAAAAGTTTGTCTTCACTTCCCGTAGTATATACCGCATAAATTCCAGAATTTTTGGTTTATTAGTTGTCAAAATAGGATTTTTTAACGAAAAACCGACAAATTGGAGGGTTGGTGGGCGAGGGGTGGTGGGGTGGGAAGTGGAAAATGCGCCCTAAATTTTTTTTGGGAGTCCTTAATAATATCTGATAGTTATTTTGAAAAAGTAGCTCTTAGACCGATTCACTCATCTTAACCGGGGGTACCTACCTACCTACCTACCCTTTATCGTGTGGATAAAATAATGGTGCCGAACTGGAAATTCTATATTTCGAAAAAATCCATCAGAATCGATCGAAGAGATCACCAACATGCATCGTTCGCGTTTATACGTGCTAAAGTAAACAACTTTTGAAGGTTTCCGAGCATTTGTGAGTTTCTGGAATTTTTCAAAATTTTCTGGAGGCTCCAGAACAACTCGAAACTGCTTCCAATCGATTCGGCGGGTCAAAATTAGTGTGGAAACTAAATTGCAGGCTTCTTGTTGAATTGGGTAAAATTTTCTTTTTTTTTTGACATAAGTATTTTCAACTTGGGCCAAAAATCGATTTTCAAAAATTCACCAAAAATCAGGGCGTACAGCTTAGCAGCTGAAATTTTGGTTCTGGGGTTCTTGGTTTGGTGTCAAAAATTGTTTTTGCCAGTTCGGGCACTTCCCTTGTGAATAATGCAGATTCTGGATTGATTAAAAATTTTAGTGCCTAATTGAAGACGATACTTACTACATAGGTATTTAATTAAATATTTTGTTGTTTTTCAACTAACAGATTGAAAAATCAGTTTCCAATCACAATTTATTGAATTATTTCGTTTCCAACAACACATCAGGTTCAAGTTCGATTTTCAAAAATTTGCCAAAATTTTTTGGGTGCTTTTTAACTCCTGAAATTTTAGCCAAAGTGGTATAGGTATGTTTGCATGTTCATTTTGAATGTATTTTTTACCAATTGGATTGCTCGCCCAGATGGCTAATTGCCTATTGCCTACATACTGTCTTATTAAGACAAATTTTTGAAGAATTGAGAAAAAATGTTCCCTTGTTTATTCACTAAAACACTTTCAACTAACCCTAACTGCTCAGTGCTCATATTTAAATCTTTCGGTCCATCTTTCCAATAAAAATATTCACAAAAGAAGATAATACAAACTCGATCAAAGGAAAAAGCGTGAATATCAACGAGCTCGAACTTATAATTGTATAATATTTTATCAAAATCTCACCCATTTTGAGATCTTACCATACCTAAGATATCGAGCAGAAGGAAAAACAAACGAGGGTAAAAAAAAATTAGTAACCCGACGAACGTTCGGTACACGCGGAAACCTTATATAATAACTTAATAATAACTCTAAGCATCAAAGACGACTCGGATGACATTATATACGCCAATGTTTGCATTTAATCAAAAACGCTTCAAAATACGCCCCATTTTTTTGACGCCGCATCGGCACATCGGCGTGCAAAATTCTTTGGCAGGCTTGGCGGAAAATTCTATCAAGTTTAAATCTCCCCCAATTCTCGATTCCAGCAATGCTACCGGGATAGTCAGCCTCACTCGGTACGGTACGGTAGTTGCGTACTCTTTGGTTTATACGTCGGTCGGTTGCGTCGGCGGGCATGAAATATACACCACTGTTTACTTAGCGATTGAATAATATTGCGCTGTATATATTGCTTATAGTATATACAATACCACCGAAATCAACGAGTCCGAATGCGTGGAGAAGTAGATTACATTCTGTCGACTGCGCGACGTTTTCTAAACGTATTGTTAGCAATGGTCTCATTATAAAAGGGTTTCTTGCCAGCAAATGCGCCAGCTAGCCTTGCCTGACTCATTGTTGTCTTTTCATAAATTCATCATCGTTCGACAATGTTATCCCTGAAGGGTTCTTTTGTAATGTGAGATTATTACTCTTTTCTATGCGCGTCGGTATTCGTAATTTTTAGTAAAATTACGGCTGTTGCACTTTTTGTCGCGTACTTTTCGCGGCGGCCGACCTCTTTGTACCCTTCTTACGGGGTTTTAAAATTCGCGCCGCGCCGAAGAAATGCAGCAATTCACCTTGCTCGACCGATGGGACGACGAGGGCGACGCGACGCCGCGCGCCAGACCAGTTAGGCTAAGCTATGCCAATAAACGGCGGCGACGAGTGTAAAAATCTATTTGGTCATGCTGGCGCGGTATGGCAGTGGCCAACAAATGGAAGTAATGTCACTGGCTTAATCCGATTAACGTTGTGGTTCGAATTAGATGCGCATTTGATATTTAGCGTTCAAAACGTACATAATCTGCTAATGTAACCTCTTTATTCTGTATTAAATCTAATTCGCCTATAAGAACAATAAATCGACATTTAGAGGTAGTGTAATTGTATCCAGCCGAGATAAGATCATCCATCGGCTGGTTTGCACAATTCGACGTTAATAGCCGTAGAACAAATACCCATAAAATCGCTGCAACTTACAAACGTCGTAATTAGACGTAACATTTTTACAATAATCAAGGTCCACAAACAACCCACCCACGTCCAAGTCAACCTTGCGATATTAAGAATTACTTTTTGACGTTATTCTAGGTACACATAGGTACCCCGTATACACGAAACCTTTAGAGAACGACCTCTCGTATCCGGATGCGAACGTTATGGCGAAAAAATCCCTACATTCAATCACCGACGGTAAATTCAATTATCGCAAGCCGTGACACGTGCTTTTATCCGGATAAACCTCGGCGGAAGCATATTTTTACACCACTCGAGACTCGGAGAAACGAACTTGTTCGAGTAAATTACGTCTATATCGATGGTAATTACCAGAAAGTTGTTTTTTTTTTTTAATCGTCTACATTGTTGACTTTTTGTCACGAATACGTAAACTTAATAAGTTCGTTCACGGAAACATAACTACCCCCCTGAGAATACCGCGTTCGCGCTCGTGTTTCGATGCTTCGAGCAGATTTTCACATTTTCAAAGTCTCGCTCTCGATGCATACATATAGATATAACCTATCTAGAATAGATATAAACGTATGGATGGAACACTACCCTTGATTTTTTTTCTCATTTAATTAATTCGCACGCTCGTATAATAGCATACGCGAGATGAAAATTAGTACACAAATAAAATCGATAAATTTAATTTAACATCGGAGCCATGCTCGTAGAAAAGCAGGTTTTTTTCTTCTTCTTCTCCGGCATTATATTCTATGCGCTTTATTTTAAAACGCCGAACCAAAACAACGAGATTTTCAGTCAACTTATAAAACTTATTTAATTTTCAAGTTTTGTATTTTTTTCTCCATTTCTCTCCTTATCCGCGGCAATTTATTTTATACGAACCGAAATCTCTGCGGATATGCTTTTTCGTATAATAAGACTATTATACGCGTGGAAACGCGAACGCCGAACCTCCTATATAGGAGTAAACTGTCTTTAAGGTTTTATTAGCGAAGAGAGAAAAATTTATATTTTCAATTTGCCGGTTACTAAAATAATAGACGATTTTTGCCATCGTCGTTGTTGCCGAACTGCTGCGCGTCCAAAGTCTTTAATGAGCAGATTAAATTCGCATTTGGCCAAAATGTACCAAATTGCGCGGATAATGTATTCAAAAAATTTAATTCCCGTGTTTCGCGTCGTGGCAAAGTGAAAAATTAGGTATTCTTCATTAAAGGTAATCGATGGTTTATTTTATGAGCGATTGAAAATTATTGAATTTTTATCTCGCGTGATTAAGTATGTACCTACAGATTTTCAATGAACTGGGCTGCGTGGCTTACCCGAGAGTGGATAGGTATCTGTTTTTTTTCCTTCAAAATTTTATTAATATTGATGAAAAAAAAATTATCCCATTTCTCAATTTCATTATGGCTTGAATTAAGTAGCATTTAGGTATTATTTTATATTTTGATTGAACTATATTTTTTACGATACATTGACCCAATTTTGACTTGAAAAATATTCCATTTCTGGAGGGGAAAAATGGTTTTATTCGAGCTAAATAAAAACACTAGCTCTGTGGTAATGTACCTTTATTTATACGTATACATACGAGTATAAGCCAAACATCGATTTCACACTCGCCACAGAATTCGAAAAAAATCTCGATTAGACAGAAAAAAATTTATATCCAGTCTCATATTTCATTTCGCCAAATGACAGGTAGTGTGCAAAAACCGTATCTATAGAAAAGTAGATACGTGTAGCACTGGATTTTCCATTAGGTACGTACGATTTGGAAACTTTGATAGCAACGAGGGCGCCAACTTCTCAGAAGCCACTGCGACGTTTCGTTTTAAGCCACGTAAAGCTAAGATTTGATTAAAATAGCGAATCTTTTCGCGTGCATAGCTTCTTTATCTTTACGTGTCCTCGATGTCATTGATATACCGAAAGATACTCGATTTTTTTTCATGATTTATAGGTGTATTGAAATGAAAAAGTTTTATTTACTGGATTAGGTGATTTGTTTTATTTTTTCTCATTATTTTAAATTTTTTGTACTTAAATTCTGAAAATTGACATTTTTGCGTCAATTTTTTCTCATTTCTGAAGGAAAATTCAGATAAAAATGTCAATCTTCAAATTTGAAGAACGCTGTGATGGCCCAAATGTTGGTTGTGGGAGTAATTTGACCCGCTGAACACGAATCTGCCGTTGGTTTTTTCGTAGGGCAGTTTTGTGCGTAAAAAAAGTGAAAATTTTCATTTTTACCACATGAAATTACAAAAATTTCCAATAATAAGAAATGGAATCAAGTGAAAATCAGCAAAGGTGGAGTATAAAGCTAAGTATTTTGGGGTGTATTACGAGAAAAAAATTTTTTGACCGGAAAAAACCATTTTTGGGGTGAAAAGCGTTTTTGAAAAATGTTTTTTTTAGGGCTTTTCAGAAAAAAAATATTTTTTAAAAATCTGAAAAAATCATGTTTTGTACATCTAAACTAGGTACATAGAATAGAATTTTTTCAGAATTGCCTCTCTTGAACTTCATGTAGAAAACTCGATTCAAAGTTTTCAAACAGGAGTTTCGGCTAGAAAAAATTGGTCGAACCACCCCCTAACACCTCTTGGTGTGGTGTACCATTCATGCAAGTTTGAGAAAAATCTGTTAAGAACTCACGAAAATGAAAATTTTCAATGGGAAAATCGAAAAAAATAACGTTTTGCCCCATAACTAGGGGTAGAAGAGGGGTGGGGGGTGAAATTTTTACCACGAGGTTTTCAGACCATAAGAAGCAAATTCCATCGGTTAGTTT
>FIZT01019798.1:0-11174 GCA_900065295.1 Paracoccus marginatus | reverse complement strand
TATCTCTCTTAGGTCCCGAGATATTAGGTAGTGGACAAGACTTACTGGTCATACTGTATATCTATCAAAAGTGAAGAGATTGTGTAGTACCTATTATTCGTTTTCATTTATGTAAGTATAGGTAAGGTACTAGGTAGGTAGCTCAAAATCTCTGTATCAGACCAATGCCTACCTGTTCATTTACAATCTAATACAAACCAAGTGGGCAAGTGCTCACTCACTTCAAAATATGTCTATACCTACTCTTTTTTTATTTTTATGAAGTGTAAGATATAGGATAAGTACCAGCTGTTTTTTTTTAAAATCACCAAGAACGTATTTGTGCACTGAATAGAATATTGTTCAGCTTAGTCAAGTCTAACGAACTCAAAAATTTTTTTGAGCCGTGGCCCATTTCCAGTGAGATTATTGCGACTGATTTATATAAATAGGATACCTACGTAAATAAATAGTAATTAGATAGGTATTGAATAGATATGTGATACATAATAAGTAAAGCGTAATTATGCCTACTTACTTTTGCTGAATTTTGCCATTCATTTTCTGAGAAAATATGTACGAATAAGAAATATAGAAACCAGTTAAGTACAACAATTATTATAGCAGAAACTACGCAATGCACTTTGAAAAACAAAAGGCCCATTCTTGACGCGATAAATTCACTTTCGGTTTCTATAATTTGTATCGTTGAAAAAGTAGGTAAGTGCCATACAGGTACTCTTTTGTTCGAATAAAAGCAGAACCTCTTACCAACCGCTAGTTCTTGCGACAGGAATGAGTTGCAAACATTTTTTAAAACTACGCCTAATCAGTTAGTCTATTCTATCATGCGTAATGTTCATAAATAGTGGCACGTAGATCTTGTTCATGTACATGTGTAATATGTTTAGACATAGAGTAGCTTATGAACTGTTTTTAATTTTTAAGTGAGTGTGAATAAGTGACAATAGGGCGGTTACGCGTTGTCTCCCATTTTATAATATTTCTGTAGATACACTACTTGTATAGGTCTACTTTCCTACTTTGTGTCTACATCAGTAATTACCATCAATGAACTATGGTTCTCATACGTACATAATTATAACACTGACATTGTAATCTAGATATAAATGCTTAATCATTTTTTAAAACCAAATTTTCTCAATGTTGAGGTAAACTACATTTTGATCCAAATTTTTACACTCAAATAAAAAACATATTTGGAAAAAAACCTATGCAGAAGCTCTCTCGAAAAAATTCATGCATGAAGTATCCGGTATTCGCATTAGATTTTAACTATACTTACTTGAATGGAATTAGGTATTAGTTACCTATTGAAAATACGGTATTTTTAAAAAAATTGTGCAGAGAACTATTTTTTAAAACTTTATTCTTCTTAGACAGATAATAGTGTGAGAGCATGCATTTGTGTACATCAGGTACAATGGTACATGGCACAACATATGTACGACGTAATATACATAATTTCATATACGTAGGTACGCAGGTAATGCTCCATTATAATTATTTACATTTGAGGAGTAACCTATACACAATAATCGATTGATTACCTAATCAATGATGGTTCAAGTGTATGTCTATTTAAATTTAATAGGACGTTTCGTAAAAAAAAAAAAAAAAATTATTCAGACACGTCACTGCTATTCGAAGATACCACATTACAAATAGGACTAATTCTACCCTCAGAAACATTTTTACTCAAGTCAGATGCACTTTCTATGAATTTCTCATCCATAATTGGAGGTGACCGCGCGGAGAAGTGTTGGGGTTTCACTATTAAAGGCATTCCTGAAATTATTATTGAATACGATAGTTAATTCGTAAGTAAGTATTCGTAATGAGCACCGAATACTTATATTTTCTGAGGAAATGGGTGATTAAGCCATATGTAGGTAACAATAATATTTTTTAAATAGAATAATGTAAGGGATAAACCCGAAAACAGTTACATTTTCTATTTTTCTTTCATATAGGTATTTCATAAAACAGTGCACCACCAAACGAAATCAAATAGCTGCATTGCTGCAGTAATTTTTGAAAGTTACTTACCTTGCATTGATTGATTAGCATGATTTGAGGGTAAAGTTGAACATGGCCACATGGGTGAATGCGGCTGGGGATGGATTATGGAAGAATTCGCTCTTTTCTCGTCTGATTGAAAGCTAGACAAAAAATTATTTTTTTCTTGATTCATTGAAATAACGATGAATGAAAATTAAGTATACCTGCATATTTTTCGATTTTCTTACGAGACATTAATAGGTAAAGTACCGTACTATTTTAAAGCAGATTTTATCCCTTTAATTTTGAAGCAGGTCGTTAAATAAAAAAGTTTTGAATACCTATTTTAAAATGTTATTTTTTAGAATATAAATAAATATTTTGGTGCTACTAACCAGGGCATGAATCTTTGGTATCCATCTCTTGTGATTGACTCTGAACTCATTGTTGTAGGAGACGAATCAGACATACTATCAGAAGAGTGTAAAGATCGACCGAGATGAGTACTATTCCCACCTTTTTAACGAAAGTAAGCGAAATATGATTTTTAAAATAAAATTGGTAGGTACCTCCACCTACGTAGGTATATAGTCATAAGTGGTACACTAGGATTTAAAAAAGAACACTTATAGAATGCTTTTGAAACTTACTCAACAACATTGGCGAAGTTCCCAAACCAAGACAACGAATCCTCCAAGCATCTTGGAGAAGTTGTAAGCGTGCATGTTTTCTCCATTTGGCTCTACGATTTTGGAACCAAACCTGGAATAAAGGCATCATTAGGAAATTTAGAGAATAAATATTTTTGAAAAGTGATAAATCGGGTAAGTAGGTAGATAATTTTCTACTGCAGAAAAATAATTGAATTATAGTAATAAGTTAGCGGGGAATATGTACATATTTGTAGGTACCTGTACTCTTGCCTCTGATAAGTTAATTCTCAGAGCTACCTCTTCTCGAAGAAAAACATCTGGGTAATGTGTTTTCTGGAATAGTGACTCTAATTCTTGTAATTGTTGTGGAGTGAATGTAGTTCTATTTCGTCGCTGTTGAAATAAAAATCAAGTTTTTTTACAATTATTGCGGAAAAAAGTGCATGCGAATGTTTTTTAATGCCTACCTATCTATTAGTAAATAGTGAGTATATCTGAAGAAATCAGAAAGCATTTTGCACCATTATTTACGGATTTGATATACTTACCTACTCGTATGAATTTTTTTTCAAATAAAAAGTGCTTAACATGATGTTAGACATTTTTTATTACGCAAATTAACGTCATTCTATCAAAATACAAAAAAATAAATAGGTACTTGCTTGGCACACGCTATACAGGCACACTTATTAACTCAAAATTTTCAAGCAAAAAATTAAAAAAATGATAAAAAATTCTTTTAAATGAATAAAAATTAAAAAATTGAAGTCACGTTAACTAAGTGCTAAACAGTTATTATTTTCCCAAAAAATTACCTGTCGTCGTCGACCGAACATGTACTCGGAGATCAAATCTGTTGGAAGAGGTGATAAAAACGGACTTGGTCCGGCCATTATGTAAACGGAAATAAAATCATCAACCCTCTTGCATTAAAGCGATATAAAAGGGGGCTGAAACGACTCGATTCCTGTTCTGAAATATGATTGGTCTGCTATCTTCCAATAGTAAAACGTAATTTAATTAAACACAGAAACTCCAATATTAAAGCTGAGTTTTTGAAAATAATAAGTGTAAATGATTTTGATATTGGTACCCTTGAATTATGAGGGGGGAAAAAATATATTTTTCGCCGGTGTTCATACAAAAAATAGTATGAGGCAGGCATTTAAAAACATCTGTACAGGTAAATTATTTTCCTCTTACTTACGACAATTCTAAAGCAAACATTTCAGTAATATTCGTAATCACAATTTACATAGGTAAGTATTAGGTAGGTAGCTAATTAACAGAAGACTGATATAAGTATGTTGTATGGAGAAGTTTTAGATGAAATTTGTTGCAAAACTGAAATTCAAAATTTGTGGTTTTAATGATCGAGATAAGCGGGACTAAGTGAATCGAAATTATTCTTAAATTTTGAATTATGTACTCATTGCTTCTACTTTAAAATTTTCAAAGATGTGATTGGCACTTACCTACATATTACAACGTCAGCACCTCACTTGACCTTTCTACTAATTTAGGTTTTTTACTAGCAGATACTTAGGTACCTAGGTACTTGTATACTGACCAAGGTTACTACTTATACCTACGCATGTAAAAGTTAATGTTTCTACACCACTTTTAATTGAGAACACGTAAAAAAAAATCCATGTAGAACTCGAGATCAAAATTTTTAATTTCTTTCCCTTTCTAATGCGTATTTACGATGACTAAAATCGAAATTTTTAGATTTGGATGGTTGCAGTTTTTTTTAGTTTAGACATGTTCTCAATTTAAGAGCTCTCAATTAGAAACATTGATCTTACCTATTAGATAGGTACCTATGTTCGTGATGTAGAAGCTGAAGCACACATGATAATTTTTCACCTTCTCACACCCCATTATCTTTAATTAAGAGCATGAAGCATATAAGGTGTCGGTCGGTGTTTGAGAATTCTAACATTTTTCAAAATTGATCCTTGATTTTTCATTGATGAAAAAAATTGTGTCATTCCAATGAGTTCAGTATGTGTAAGTATAGCATAACGACTGGCATTGATGCATTTGACAGCCTACATTTGATATAATTTATTTATTTATACTTACGTAGGTGTAAAGTAACCTACACAAGAAGTGTCGTCAAATAAGTCAAATTGGTGAATAGGTAGATAATATAAGATATGATATCACACATTTATGAACTAGTAGACTACTTGGATAAAAAAAAGAGTATAAGTATCTAGATGAACTCAAGTGAATATGAAAATTTCAAAAGCGAAGTTCAAGATAATAAATTATATTAGTACCTAATGAAATAGATGAAAATGGAATAAAGGGACCTATGTAGTACCTACTACCTACCAAGAGTTAAACATTGGAAAAGCGTTGAGAATATCAAAGGAAACCTGTACTTTTTTTTACAAAGTCGGCAGCTAATTTTATGTAAAGCAAATTAAATGAAAGTCCATTCACCGGAAAAGCGGCTCTCCATTTTGAATAGAAACCAAAGTAAACGAGATAACTGGAGGTCCACTATTAATAATTACCCCATTCATTATCATTATAAATGGTGCTATGTTTTCGTTCTCCTTTCCGCCATTTATGCTTTAAACGGATTCGTTTCTTTTGAAAAGGAAAAACGTAATACATTCACCTGGTTCGAATGCGTTTTAAATTTAAAATTTTTTTGTCTAGATGTAGGTACACAACACATGTGATCTACTTATCTGGATCTACAGCCACAGAGCTGTTGGCAGGTAGAGGTAGAATTTTTATCAGCTTTTATCAGCTTTTCGAGGGTAAGAATCAAGAAATATACTTACCTATCTACCTAGGTATTGATAATTTTGCGAAGTTTGATAAAAAAAAATTTTTGGTACCTAGGTAATTTGATAGACTTCTTACATGTAAGTTCGTCTTACTCATACCTATGCAAATTGATTTAGTATTAGAATGATTTTCATCGTCCTTATTTAAAAACGTAAATACATATTAAGTAGATGCATTTAGGGTGAGTAATGCGTACGATAAAATGTGTGTTTTCGCACAACAAAGATTGCAGAAAAACTGGCAATGCGAGCAATACATGGTGATGCGAGACAATTGAAAGTCGAAATACGAAATTACAAACCCCAGTTGTTAAATACAATAAAAGAGGTCCGCTTATAGTACACAGGATACGCCTATATGACTTGATTAATTTTGATTATTGATTGAACACAGCGCCGTAAATTTGAATTACTTATAATAATACGTCGAGTACACAATAACATCGCAATCTTCCACGATTAAAGCTTGGGGAATATGGATTCTTCGCATCATGCGTTTTATGAAATTTTTGTAGAATTTCATCCCTTAAAGTAAGTTGGAAGGAAGGCAAAATTATCAGAGGTACCTAGTACCTACCTACCTATCTACCTACCTAAGTAGACGCTCTTATAAGATTCTAATCAAGTGCTGTCCACTAGTTCATTCCGGAATAAGTAAGTATATTAAAAATGTAATATCGAGTACCTACAAGTTTTGGTCCATTATCTTGATGACAACAAAACGAGAAACCATTCAGAACAAGTGGACCATCTGTTATGTTAAAACTTACAAGGTTTATGTTATGATTAAAACAACGTCGTACTGGGTATTGTCTTCAATATAAAAGGTTTATCATTTGCCAGTTTACCCATTCAACCATTCCTTAGTTATTATCGTTTAGCGGATAGGCAAATTCTGCATTCATTGTTTTTAGTAGCATTTGATGTATAATGCACATCAAAACTGTTACGGTTATTTGTGGTAATTGTTGTCGTTTGTTTTCATCAAATGAATCATCAAGAATGGAGAAACAAAGCAATGGTACTAAACATTCCTTTCGGTCATTCGAATATTTTTATTTTGCAGTGAAAGAATGTAACAGTTCGTATGCGAATGAATAATTATGAAACAATGACTTTTTAGTTTTTTCTCAAAATGGTTTCAAATTTTACTAGTAGGAAGGTAGAGGTGCTTAATTACATTATCTACGAATAATTCTTGTGGTTTCAAAAAATTGCTTCATGATTCAATTGATAGGTACTGTTTTTTTCATTGGAAAGTTATTAAAACTTAAAAGTATAAAATTCTAATAAAACTAAAAATTAATTTTAAACTATTGATGGATACTTACATAAATGCCACGACCAATCAAAATCATTTGTTACGTTACTTTTTTGTTTTTCCAGGGTTCGTTATGGAACGCGTGGTGTGATGACACTGATTAGTTCTACAGTTTGTAAATTTATCGTCCATGTTGTTTTACGTTTGAATTTTGATTCTATATTTTATTTCGTGTTTGGGTAATTCCTCATATAATTACTAGTTCTTGTGATATAATTAACCTGCGTCGTACTGTCGTCCTGCTCCTTTGTATTGTTTCATAAATAATGAACGCGTACATGTACCACCCAAGTTGGTCGTCCCGTGGTTTTTTTACTCACTTGTTGAGTAATTTCATTTGTGAAACAATTTTTTCGGGACAGATGTGAGATCTGCATCTATTATTTCAAAAAGTTATGTACTCTTCTCGATCTTTTCGGTTGTGGAAGTTTTAATTTTCAAGCTCGCATGTTGAACGGAAATCGTCAGGAATTCGATCGTCGTGTCGTCGGTACATCAGGTACATGCAGCTAAAAGAATGAAAGGAATTGTAGTGATAAATCCTCATTAACAGTGAGTTATCGATATTATGATATTTTTCACAACACATTAATAAGTATATATCTGCCACGATGTTGCCATGATTTCAACGTCTCCACGATCTTAGTTACCACTGTCATTATGTACCTACATTTGTTGGCAAAAAATCTTACGGTACTTATTCATTTCTACGAATAATAATGCTTGTGATGAGTGTGGTTTTAGAATGTGCATTTTTATGAGTCTCAAGAATAAGAGTATAAGTATACACGTTAGTTAAACTTAAAACGTGGTTCAAAAATAGGCTCTCATGAAAAAAGTAGTTGAAAATTTATGTATTAGTAAGTGAAATTTAGATACTTATTCATCATTCTTCTTCTCTTGCACGTGAGTGTTAATCTGTTGAGTGTTGATTAATTTTCAAAATGATTTAAGCAAGTGTACCGGGTGTCCGCCTGTCCGGTTGATTCTGGCCCCCCTAATGACATTTTTAATGAAAACTTCGAGGTTGGCAGTTCTGATCAATGTAAACAGATAGCTGCAATGTTGCCAACCTATGATGTTTTCATCAAAAATGTCATTAGTGGGGCCAGAACCAACCGGACACCCGGTAATATCAGTCACCTTTTTCTCCAAGTAGCACATATACCTTTTTTAAAAGCCAAAATTGTGAATTTTCAAATATTTTTCTTGAAAAATTTCGCCCTTGCTTCGCTCGGCCCATACTATTCTCTATGTTTTTTGAAATTTGATCAAATTTTTATTATCTAAAAAAAAATCCCCTCCTTCCCTCCGAAATGGTTCTTCTAAGTTCTAAGTCCATGTCTGGATTTAACCACGCTGTGAAAATTACCAAAATAATGGCCTGTCTTCAAGAACCTAATTTTTTATTTTGTTGGATATTCATTTGCCCGGGTTGGAAAAATTCCTAGCTACAGGCCTGAGTTGAATATAGTTGTTTAGGTACCTAACTTCTGTGCTTATACTTGATCGTATACCGATATAGGTAAGGTAGCCGTGCTCAATAATGCTTTATTCTTTACCTTCCGAAAAATGTAGAACTGTCATCGAAAGAATATTATTGATAGGTATGTAAGATGAGCGAGCTTTCTATGTTAAAATAGCGTAGTTCTACAGAGATTTTCTCCTGTTAACAAAATTATTATTGTCAATTTGAAAAACTGACGACTCTGAGCAGATTAAAAAATGAGTTCGAATACAATACGACGATGAATAAAATTATTTTCATTCCAGAGAAGAACTGTCGGCGTGAAATTTCTATCAAAAATACGACATTTCCTTTGATTATTTTAGAGAACACAATATTATAATGAAAGCAGAATCAGCTACAACCTGGGGTTATAATATGAGGGGGGTGAAAAGGGTGTCAAAATTCAAAACAGTTTTGTATTTGCGTTCATAAAGTAGACAGATGTCATTGTGTGTATCGCATATAATGATTATACAGTTTTGTAATCAAGTCGTATGATGAATTAAACTGAAGGAGTAATAGTGAAGAAAGGGAAAGAAGCAAACTGAGGGAGGATCCCTGTTTCACGATTATTCTTTCGCAGAAATCTTTTTCTATCTCACCGACTCTATTGTATGATCTCTTTTTTCTCACATTATTAATAACTTAATGTACACGTTTTCCTTAATGTAAAAAAGTCAGTTCTATCGTATTTTCCTTTTAAAGAAAAACAAAACTCTTTTTTCACTTTTTTTCTTTTGTTTTCATCGTTTTGACTTTAAATATAGATTTTTACTTTTAATACTGTAGTGAAGATGTACAAAAAACCGTAAAAAAGTATTCCCTATTTCATGTTGGCGGTACCTGCGCTTTCCTTGCGTTGTCTTGGCGTAACATACCTATATTATCTACTCAGTAACTGCATAGGTATTTTAAATTTTTACATTATTTTTTTTTGTGTTTGGTTGTATATTTCCATAATTTTTTTGTGGTAAAGAAAATATCTCACTTTGATGTGCCAACTATACATATATATGTTTACGAGATTCTCAAGTGTTGGAGTGAATTCCGTCCGGCAAGCTTTGCAGAAGTACAAAAGTGTGGTTTGTTTGTATGTATTTTGTTCATGTTAAAATTATTCCCTGTTATTTCTTTTTAAAAATCACTCGTATCTACAGATGCAGGATAGGTATGAATTTAAAGAAGACGTAATGCCCCTGCCTATTTGAAAATTTTAAGTCTATACGAGTCTATTGGTAATGCTATGACGAAGTGTCATACTGTAGAAATCGACGTTTCTTCTTCTTTTATTATTATTATTTTTTTTTTGGAAGAAAATTTCACTATTGAAAAATGAATAATTTGTAGCGGAAGCGAAATGGAAAACACGATAAAAGAAAATATCTGATTAATTCCATTGAAGAATGAAAAGCGAAGTAAATGAAAAAAGCTGGGAAGCAGGTGCAGAGAAAATAAAAAAATAAAACGATGATAATATGAAATTAAAAAAAGTTTCTTTTCTGCGAAATATTTTGCGTTATTCAAACGAAATATAAGAAATTCGAAAAATCCACTTTACTTGATTTGAATCAGAATTTTAGTGCACACAATAGCAATGGTTTGAAGAAAAGAATCGGTTAACCGATGAATTTTCCCTTTTACAATCTATTTAAACCGCAGGTGCTTTCTAGGTATGTAGGGTGAAAATATTGTTAATTTGATTTTCATTTAAGTATATTATATATATTTTCTTGAAAGTGGAAAAATTGTATGGAATAATACTTTTTAGTGCATAAAATTTCGGTTCTTAATAGAATAGCTGCCTAATAATGTTTCATTTTTTTTTGCTACAAGCGACAATTTCGCTTTTGTGTTTTACTAATAAGTCGGTATTCGAATTTCGATTCGTATTGTAATGTGCATCAAATTCGAAAATTTAACTTGAGCGACACCGTTGAGAGTATTAATCAGCCTAGTACTCTCGTAGGTACCAAATAATTCAATTTTGTGTGGAATTTCCCCTTAGATGTGATACCTATCTGGTTTGAAGTTTAAGTATCTACAGCGGGATGAACGAAAAGGGACCAGGCGGGGTTTAATTAACGAAATTCTATTCATCGGCCTGAATTACCTACCGCCCTTTAAATGCACCCTTTCTAAAAGATGTGGTCAAACTACCCCTAATAACATCAATAAAATAATAGACTTTGTAAAACAGCTTTTTATATGTTTTCAATAACACTCAATGACTACTCAGTACGTATTTTGCGATTAATCAAACATGAAAATCAAAGAAGCTTTCGGAGCTCGGTTTTTTGTTTTTCTTGATACCTACTTCAAAGTTCAAAATTCGGATTGAGTAAAGTGTAACCATTTCATTCAACCATTTATGTGATTGAAATTAAATTTACATGAAGGTTGGGTAATTGTGATTTGAAAGGGTTTTTTTTTCTTTCGTATCACACCGCATACGTGAACGTAAACTAACATTGAGCCACAATTTACTTAGATTAATTAGCTAAATATCATGTTGTAACAACGAACAAGTGTAAAATTGCTGTGGTAAAAATGTATTATATTATAGACATGAATCATGTACCTGTTATAACGTGGTACTTGATATGTATTTGTGACTTTCTTCAACTGCCAATTGAAACAACAAAAATAATCTTTTTCTGGTGACGTGGAAAAAAAATCCAAGTATTAAATTGGCTACGATCTTTAAGTAATATACACTATGACCAGTAAGTCTTGCCCACTACCTAATATCTCGGAACCTAAGAGAGATAGAAAGATGGTTGAAACGGCATTGTCTTACTAGCGACGAGTACATCGAAGATCGATGATCAAATTTCCGACCTTTCATACAGGGTGTCCACTGCATAAGAAACCGGTTAGGG
>FIZT01019793.1:0-14421 GCA_900065295.1 Paracoccus marginatus | reverse complement strand
GCAGTGGCGTGAGAACGTTTTCGTAACATGGCGCGTTCGCAGAAAACATCGCCACTGCGTGTAGTGGCCGGGAAGCACCTTACGCGCTCGGGCGCCGCGTCCTCAACTTTGAGTGCGTTGAGGCACGTGTTAATATCAACTCAGCGGTCTCAAACTTTGGGGATCTTCTTCCCTCATGTAATGGCACCTTTTAACGGTGTGCCCGAATTTCGATTCAAAAATTCGTATTCTAAGTGTCACCCTAGCTATGCACAGCATTAAATTGTGCCGAATTTACCTGCAATGTATTGCACTGTCCATTGATTAATAACTTACGCTGTATGTCCATTTTACTTGTACCGATAGTGACCAGTTTCAGTTTTGTGCCAAAATTACATGCATTGTTAATGGTCAATTTTTTTATGTGCCGAATTTACTTACATTGGTATACGCCTCGCTTCCAAAGTTCTCGATTTTTCGAAAAAAAATTCCAAAAAAATGAGGTTTTGTCCCTAAGGCACTCAAAAGGTTATTTAACTCGTGTAATTTGAATTTCTGTATCATGAAAAATTTTTGAGGATTTAAGAAAAATTGTCATTTGAGTCATAAAAATGGGACACAATAATTTTCCTAAAAAATAAAAAACGTTACTCATTGACTATGAACTCGCGATTCAATTTTCAAATATTTTTCAAAACCTACATGACAATTGAAGAATGGGGAGTAAAATTTCACCGAAAATTCAAAACTACCAGCTGAGAAAGTTTTTGAGAATTTTGAACATAATGCCACCCTGTGTGCTGTGTTTATTTCTATCTTAGTGATATTTGTACAAAAAATGGATGATTACTTGCTAAGAATACCTACTAAATACGTTAATGAAAAAATGTGCAAAGTTTGAGTTTTCAATTTGAGCATACCTACTCACTATAAGAATTTTAGATTCAGAATTTATTTATTGATCAAGTAATTGGGCACCTCTTCCTGATATCTATGAGTTGACTGTGAATGCAAAGAAATAATTATGGTAAGTACCATTATACAATAGGTAGCTTATTCATTTTGCTCGATTCACCACGCATCCTTAACAAATCAAGTAGGGAATTGCTTATAAAAACAAATCAACACCTTTCAACTTTCATTTCAGGCGTCTTCTTCATTATAGGCCAAACTTCATCCACTGAAGTAGGTACCTACCTACCTACCTACCTACCTACCTACATCCATCAATATGAAACGAAAACAGTGTGAAGCACTTTTTCAGAAGGACATTAAAAGGGACATAGTAGTTGAAAGAAATACACGAAGTCGATTCATTTTTATTATGGTAGGTTGTAGGTGCCTTAACGTCAAATCATAGGTATGTACATATTACATAATCATGTATTCATAAGTAATAAGAATTATCAGACCTATGCAGGTATTAACGCCGCGCCGCGCCGCTGGACTGTATGTAAAAAATGAAAACGATCAAGATTTCAGTAAATTGCAATCAAAAAATGCACAGTCGCAGAACAAGGCAGACATATTATATGAAAAATGATAATTTGTAAAAACATACTTTGGAGATCGAGAGAAACTTGACAGCTATATCAGAACGTACCTACTACATATACCTACTCTTTATTTTGATAGATATGCGATATTTTACCTACTTAATCCGAATGAAAATGGATTAAAATAAATTTTTTTAAATTATTGCTCTTAATGGTTTCTTTACCAAGAAATGCGCCTTTTTAGAGTGAGAAAAGAGAGGAATTGGAGCGAAATTTCGTGCGGGAACACTGCACGTTAACTTAACTCACGAATACATAATGGTATAGACGAAGTAGGCGAAGATCAATCAAAATTTTTACTATTATCATTTTTATTTGCGACAGTCCAAAAAATTCTGCTTTCACCTCAATTACCTACCCACTTTCTGTAAAACATTTTACGATTGACAAGTTACCTATTGTACATACGTATTTTGAAACAATAATGAAACGTTTTGAATATTATTAATTTAGTCCGATGAAATTGACGATATTGTAAGCAGTATTTGTTTTTTTTTGCACATCCGCGGCGCGGCGTCCAAAAAGTCCAACATCAAACAATTGGTTCATATGTTTCCTGCCGACAAAGCTCTTTTAGTTGAAAGATTTACAACCACTAAAATGCCGTTTCCCTTCTTGAAGAAAACTCTAGTCCAGTCTACGGCTTGTTTTTAGAAGGTTCTCCTTGTCTTCTTTCGACATCTACGTATGTATTTCTTTTGTGGAGGAGGGTTTGAAAAGGCGTGGTGATTTTTTTCCTCACTCTTAGTTCTTATTTAGTGAAAGAAATGAAATGAAAAAGAATGTCACGTCGTAAAAACGCAAGAGACTACGTTATTTTTTTCGAATGTGGATACCGATTTTTAAACAAGACCTTTTAACTTAATTTTGCTGTCTTTTTACTAGTTAGTTTGTTCTTGTGTAGTGATAATATTGTTCATTGATTATTTTATTTTTATTTCTAATTTCAAAATGGTCATACCTTTGTTCTGGTGTAGTCATAATTGATCATTCATTATTTTATTTCCATTTCTAATTCCAAAATGGTCATACGTTCATTTCGAACGACGAGGGGAGTTTGGTATTTCAATAACGATGGGTATTATTATCGAAAAAGTAAAATGGATGATACGGAAACTACCATGTATTTAGTGTGCACTGATTCAAATTGCCATGCCACAGGTAAAAAATATCAGTTTTACAAAAGTTAATTTATGCATGAATTAAAATTTCAAGTATGTTATCAAAATTATTTCAGCTCTAATTTGAGGGCAGTTTCTTGCACTTAGCTGCTGCCCATAACTATAGCATTGACTTATGAGACATCGTAATATTTTTCATTCTGATATTTTCATCCTGCCACTACCGAAAAATTTAAGTATGGTAGAAAATAATTTTTTAATAGGTTATTGATGACAGATGACTCACCAAAGTGAGGATATTATAAGCCCGAACATTATTTTTTCCGATTTGTCTTCCTTACTCTATTTTTGAAAAAATTAGCACAGACGATCATGAGTAAAAAAAGGGTTTTTTCTTCTCTAATTTTTCCTATGTAGGCATTAGAAATGAACAGTTTGTTTCAGTGAATGTGAAGTTTCAAATAATTTTTGGAAATGAATGTTGAATACAACAAAAAACTTAAAAAAATTATTCAGAAAATGAAAAAAAATGAGAAATTTGTAAGCCCAACACCACTTTTGATCATTCAAAAAAAAAAAAAAAAAAAGGTCAAAACTTTTTAAAAAATTGATTGAAGAGCTTTTTAAAATAATAATTACCTGCGGGTCCTATTCAGCCCATACCGATAAATTATGTCACTTTTTCCACAATAATTCGGGGAGAAGTTAGGTGTCTACGAGCCTATGTTTTTTATTTTTGATGAATATTTTATTTAGGTAGGCATTTTTTTTTTTGCAAATCCAACAAAACTTTCAGAAAACTATTAAAAATTTTCATTTCTCAGATATATTGATGTTTCGATTTCCAAGAAAAAAGAAACAAAAATAAAAATTCTTTTCAGAAACAATTTTTCAAAATGGTTAAAAAAATTATTTCGTATTTTTTTTTTTAAATTCAATACAATAAAAAATAAAATTGAATGATTTTGTGATTTTTTTTGAGAAATACCTACAGTTTTTAAAAGAAATTGGACAAAGATTGACGTCAAGAATTTTCGGCGAGTTTTGATCAAAAGAATTGGTTTTTGAAAAATTTACCTATATCAAAGAAAAAATATTTTAAAATTCACTCTCAAATTTTTCTAATCACATAAATTAAATTTACTGCAAAGAAAATCGTAAATCAAAATTTTTAAAATCAAATTTGAATTTTAAAGCCACAGCTTTTGTCTGTAATTTTGCATCCAAAAATTAAAAAACTAAATAGGCCTAATGATAAATCTTGAATAAAAAATTGAACGCTTTTTATAACATCAATTTCAACAATTTTTAAAGAATTGATTTTAGATTTTTTTAGACCCTAAATTTTGTGCATTTAAAAAAAATTGACTTTCTTTCGATGAATTGATGGTATTAATATACACATAGGTAGGTACCTATAATTATTTTATTCATTACACTATTGAATTATTCAGAGAATATTTGATTCTTTTTTCCATTTTATCCTATTTCTAGATTCAAAAATCCCCCCCCCCCCTCTCAATAAAAAAAACAGAACAAAACGAAACGGCACACATTATTACAAAATAGCAGCTCAATGTTTTTGAAATGCCATAATTTGGTGAAAGATTGATAACCAAATAATTTTTTTTTCCAAAATTCAAAGAATTCATAATTGATGCAATCATTTTTTTCCCAAATATATGTACATTTGGTAAAACATTAAAAATTGGAGGAAAATGCCATTTCACCCAGTCTTTCACCTAATCTTCCAAGTATCAAAGTGAAAATTCTTAATTTATTGCGGGAAACCTATATTAAATAATTTGTTCCACCTTTTTAACAGCCCAAATGAATACAGACTTCACTGGAGATATTCGTCCAGGAAAAAGAGCTCACAATCACGTAGGAGATTTATATCTACTACCAACAAAAAAGGTTCATAAAAAAATGCTAATGGGTAATCAGCGTAAGAAGGGGTCAATAAAACGACTATATGACGACACAATAACTACGTAAGTGATAGATGTGAAAATTTTCAAAATACCTACGTACATCTTAGGTACCTACATAGATATTTAACGCTCGTTACTTTTTCATTCCAGAGTACCTCTACATATTTCTGGTAGGCTGCCTTACGCAAAAATGCGTAATTCTATGAAAAGTCGGAGATTTCGAGCGGGTGATCGGATCCCACAGAATTTTCAGGCGCTGAAGGAAAGGATCCTAAATAATGCCAACTACAGGACCACCTATCAGAATGCCGAATTTTTCGTTGATGGAAATGATAGAAACCTCGTGTTTATTTCCCCCACAACATCACAGTATGTACCTTCATGAAGCTTGTTTTATATACTCCTAATAGTCTTGATCAATTTCAAGATATACGTATGATCAGTTGATCACTTCACATGATAATTTTTGGTATACCTAGGTAACTTCTAATTTTTTTTCCTCAACTTTCTCCAGACTTTTTGGTATGCCAAACATAATATTCTCTATGGATGGCACCTTCAAAGTTAGTCCGAAAAAACCTGAAATCAAGCAGCTCTTCACAATTGGTGGAATATACAACGATACTGTAAGAATATTGTATAAATGACATACTTAATATTTGTGACAGATAATGAAAAACAGACAAAATCAACAGTATCTATTTGTAAATGTAGGTACCTACAATTGCATTTTTATTTTCTTTCAGTTTTTTCCAATTGTTTATGCGGCGATGGCTAGGAAAGATTTTGAAAACTACACCTACGTGTTTACTGTAGTTCAGAATAGGTTTCCACATTGGCATCCTACCCATATAATATCGGATTTTGAAACTGGATCTATTCCGGCATTTTTACATGTATTCCAGCAGCCTGGACATCCAGTTAGAGTTCAGGGCTGCTGGTTTCATTATACGCAGGTGAGAAAAATGCATTTTCCTAATGTCTTCTAATGTACTAATGCGCTGGGTTGAAATTTTTTAGGCGATTGAAAAACGAGCAAAAACTACATTTAAAATGCACGAGGAGTTAGAAAATGATGAAAATATAAAATCCTTAGTGAAGAAAGTTATGGCTCTGCCCCTTCTTCCCTCCAATTTAATAATGCCTGGGTATGAGTATATTAGAGAAATCGCAGATGAAGATTATGGCCAACAACCCTTACCCAAAATAATACAGCTTCTGAATTATGTCAGGCATTACTGGTTGCAGGGTGAATATTTTTTACTTGAGTAATATTTACCAAATCCTCAAATACTATAGGATACGTATGACAGTACCAATTATTTTTACAGTTACAGGAGCAGCTAGGATAAGTGTGTCTGGGAGTCCTCATAGGACGAATAACCATATTGAAGCATTCCACCGAAACATAATGTTACACATGACGGACATGCGAAGTGGAACGAATCCCAACATTGAGGTTTTTTTGAGTAAGTAAAAATGAGACTAGAAAATATTTATAAAAAATTTCACTTGATTTAAATTTTTAAAGCATTCCCTTCATTTTACTCATTCACTTAGATGGGCTCAGAAAAATAGAGAACTCTCATGCAAGTAATTTTGTGTCTGCTCTCAGAGGTTTGACAACTTCGCATCCCAGAAATAAGAAATGGATTGCACAAGACGACCGAATACGGCAGGCAAATTTTAGGTTAGAAAATGAGGTTGGATTTGATGAACGACACTTCTTAGATTGGATGGCACATGCCAATAATTTTCACATTGAAGGTACCTACCTAAACACTGTAAAATCACTATACCCAGTGTACTTGTGTTTCTAATTGCTCATAAAAATTAAAATTAAATACCTATTTTACTTACATAAATAATACTTACGAGGATAAAATTTTCTTAGCAATTCAAGAAAACGAATTATACAATGATAATGATGAGGGTCCAAATGGTGTTGAAGTTGTGCAGGAAAATGAATTACAGATCCCTCAAGAAGCCGAGAATATAGTACAGGTAGAATATGAAGTGTATGAGGTAGGGTTAGAAATTTTAGATTTATAGATAGGTAATCAAGAAATGTGAATCAATTATAAAATGTGAGTCAATGTAACACTGTTCATGTCTTCTATAGCCTTTCTTTTACTTTGTTTTTATTGTTACGTTTTTATCTATTTTTAATTTTTTAGTTTTCTTTTTCGATTTGAATAAGCGTCTTTTGTACTAGACCATTCGTTTTCTATTTTTATTATACCTACTTTCTAATTGTGGTGGAGTTACAAAGCTATTGCTTCAAAATAATTATGTAGGTAGGTACCAATACTATAGTCTGTACTGAGCTGGGTATCTTTCACTCCCTTTTTTGGAAAGTTGGGGAGGCCTATGAAAAAAAAATCGTGGGGGCGTTAAAAAACTGTAACTAAAATTTTGGGTCTCTGACTTGAAAGCACAATTACCCATCGAACAAAGCAGGGTTCAAAATTTTCAAATTCCTATTCAAGCTCAAAAAGTTATTTCAATTTTTTTTCTGATAATAAGGTTTTAAATAGTTGTGCTATATATTCATTAATTAATGAGCAAAAAAATATTTCAATCTATTTTAGAAAGCGACAATTTTAGTCATTTCAAAAATGGTGTAAAACAACTAAAAGATAGGTACCAAAAAAAAGATAATTTTTTTTATGTTTTAAAATGGGTATACCAAGACTAATAATTAAAAAAGAAATCAAAAAAAAATTGGCTCAAAATTTTGAACCTCATCCGCTCCATGGATATTGGATATTCAAATCAGGGACTTAGAATTTTTTTTACATTTTTACAGCCTTTTGGCGTCCCTCATCCCTCTCCCTAGTCTGTACAATTTATGACTTTAACATGAAATGAAAGCTGACCCTGTTTGTAAGACAATGGCTCTCGACCAATAGTTCATTTTAATCAGAACGTTCTATGTTCAGTTGTACAGACTATAGAGTTGTCAATGTGGTTTGTATTTGTCTAGTCTTTTGTTCATTTCACAATTTTATATTTTTTCCCCAGTTTTTTGTATCTACTTTGAATTTTTTTAATAAGGTTTTTTATCTTCATTTTAGTAGTTTTCCTCCGATTTTTCGAATGCATTCATTCATAATTATAACATGTGATTTCAAATTTTCTGTTTGGTTTATTAAATTAGGTTATTTGTTATTTCAAAGATGAACTTTTTGATCTTTTTTATCATTTAAGTATTATTCATAAGCTAAGGCGGTCAAGTAACATTTTGGTATTCCATTTGACTTTTGGTACCAATTTCTGTACTTATTTTAAAATGAAATAAATGATTAAAAAAGAAATTAATGTAATCATTGATAATATTTTCAGGAAAATGAATTAGAATTAAACAATTAATGAAATAAAAATACTTGAGGCATACTTCTTTACATATTTGGTGCTTCGATTTGATTTGATTAGAGTTTCAAAATAAAACCTGACAATAACTGAAGAAAGAAACCCTTCTGGTAAAATGAAAATTTTAGAAATTATAAATGACTAATAAAATTTCATCTCTTATGGAGTTTAATTTAATAGCTATAGCTAAAGTGATTCACAAAACAGTAAAGAGTGGTTTTCCAGATTATTGAATTTTACGTGTTCTATAAATTAGTAATTACAGACATAAAATGATTTTTATCAATGATTTTTTTTTTTGTATACTAGGGCACTGAGTTTGTAGCTACTGGTATATTTAATAATAATTGCTGCTACAGCTATGGTATGTTTTCAGCCTCTAGAGAAAATTATTTTTTATAACAATCATGAAATTGTATTTAAACTGTGTTTTTCTCCGGGCGTAAAAAGATAAAAATCGTAACATGGCAATTTTATAGTTTATACTTTATATACACGTCCAGTGGGTGTAAGGCGCACTAGTTAGGCAAATGCACGATCAGTTATGTTAGTTATGTTGTAGACATGTAAAAGTTACGCGATTCATAGGATGCAAAAAGAAAAAAAAGAATTTTAACGCTACTAGAGATCACGCACTGACAAATCACCATGAGTTTACATTTTTGTAGTCGGGTATTGTAGTGGTAACGCTGCAATGCAACGGTGATGAACATAGCAACACGCGCTTTGCTACGTTGCCAAGGGTACCCGCGTTCGAGCTTCGCACCCAGTCCCCGAACAAAGCTTCTATCTGAAAGGCAATTTTCGATAAATTTTTTGACTGTAGCCAAATATTTCCAAATGATTCGAATTTTTGATTCGCTACTGATAATGTGAAATCCAAAATTTATAAACAGAGAGTATTTACGGTAAAATTCTTAGTTCTTAATCCTTAGTCAGAGTTCTTGTGAATGCGCCTTAGGGTTACGAATTCGAGATCGTAGAATTCAAATTTGCCAATTTAAAATTTCAGGATTGCCAACTTTACGAATTAGAAATTTTATCTCACGAGGTTGGCATCACTGCTCGAAACAAGTTTCAAATTTGAATTCTACGACCTCGAATTAGTAAACCTTAGACCCAAAGATGAACTTTCTACGCCTTATGGAAACTGTAATAAATTAGTATAGAAAATAGGCCCGATCTCCACGAATAGGCATCGTATTGCGAGACTGATAGCGAATTTGGATTCCTTCAGTCAAAACAAATCGTCCTAGATGCTTCTCCAATCGATCCCAAACAACTTTTTTTTGTTTTTTTAAGAAAAAAAAATCGACGAGCTCGAATGACTTCAAATCACGTTTTATTGCCATTCACTTCCACACACAGCGACAAAAAAATCACGTAAATAATAAACATTCGCACAATACAACCGTTTATATATTTTATAAAATTAGAAAATTTAACAATTAACCTCCGATACGGTTTTCACAAGATAAAAATCACGATAAAACATGCCACAAGTTATTAAAAATTTTCCACTAAAACAAAACTGTTACAAGGAAGGATGATAGAGAGAGGGGAAAAAAATACACAAACAAAGCTGCCATAATACACGAGCCGAGAAGAATAAATAAATAAACACAATAATAAGTAAAACGTAATAAAAAGAGACAAAAAAACCATAAACAAATTCCTCTAAATTCTAATCCCTTTTCTCATGCAAAAATTATTATAATATGGACGTTATAAATTATCTTACTTAAAACCATAACGTTAAAAACAAAACGATTATGTAATAAAAATCTACGTACGTAGGGTCGGGGGCAGGAGGGAGATGGAATGGGAAATCTGGGAAAGGCAGAGGGATTACACAATGCCAACTACAACCGCGAGAAATAATTCAAATTAGTCGATAATCAAACATACACATAGCGTTGTCTTACAGTCTAAAAAATAAAGCACTCTTGACTTAGGTTTGATCTAAAGCGTACTCTTAGAGTGGTCATTTTTCGTGAACCTCGATCGTTGGAAAATTTGAAAAAAAATTGTATAATAATTTTTCTGCACCAGCTGTACGCTTAAAATCACCTCTCATTGGACGGATAATTATAGGACGAGAAGTTTTCCAATTTGAAATAGCAACCACGAAGGGAATTGCACCGGGGCGGCGGAAATCGAAACATCAACTTACATTAATATTGCACTAACCTTTCAACTAGAAGTAAAAAAAAATACAAACCGAGTGTCATGCGTATTGGTTAAGTACTTTGGGAAATGAACCGCTTATAAGTAGACTTCGCGAAAACATGGCACACGATTTTTACCGGTGTAAAAATTTCAAAAAAAAGAAAAAAAAATGCATAATTGTTTTGGCAACTTGCGCGTTCGCCTAATCGCGTAGATATTCAGGGTATTGGCAGAGAGAAGATAATATTTGGTCGGCTAGAAGGGCCGGTGGCAATGGTCGGAATTTTCTTTGGAAGGATTGAGTTGGAGAAGTGCTATTTTAAGGACAACTGAATTCCTTAATTGAATACTTTAGTTAAAAAGTTACTAAGAAATAGTTGGGGAAAATAAATAGCTCAAAAATTGAGAGAAATTTGGTGAATTACAATTTTTTTCAAATTTCAAGAATTCGTAATTCGATTGAGTATTAAAACGTAGAAATCTCAGAATCTTATTCGAATAAAACCATATCTCAACATTTTAGGAAACGCTCAAAAAAGTCTGAAATTAGCGAGAAATATTTCGAATAAAAACGTATGTATTTTGGGAACTGATGACTCAAAAATTTCATAATGTTTTGCTCTCCTTCTACTCGATCACAACGCGAGAAAAATCCGACCACTGAACTAAAACTTAATTGATTTGTACATCGGATATGTACAGAATAAAAACGAAAAAAAATTCAACATAGTCACTGGGACCTAGGTTTGGTCGACGTGCTGCCCGAATTTCCTAAACCATTCTTCTAGGAGACTGAGGAAACCTGCCTTTGGAAGGAGCGCCTCCTCTCATCACATTGATATTAGCCGGACGACGGGCGTTACGCATTTCGCGATCCATCTCGATATCTTCTAGTCTCTGGGTCAAGCCTAGTTTCTGCTGAACGGCTAAACGCAGCAACTGATTTAGCGTTTTCTTCTCTTCTTCGGCAGCTGCCAACGTCCTATTAAGTTCATCCACTTGTGTGACGTATTCTTCGCAACGAGCTGCAAACATCGCTCTGAGACCTGCGTCGGAAGAAACGCAATTAATGAAACGGTTGCGAGGGGAGAATGGACGAGTGTGGGGAGTAGTTTACTTGAAAACGTTGCGGCGTCTTCTTTCAACATGCGCAGCTCGTTCCTTAATTTCATCATGGTCTCTGAAACGATCGCTTTCTCTTTATCGTACTTCGATTTCAGATTATTTAAAGCGTCTTCGGCCGTCGCCTTGTTGGATTTCAACACCGAACGTAGCGTTGCGATTTGTTCGCGTTTGGTTGACAACAGAGCCTTCAGTTTGATGACTTGTTCTTGCAATTCGTTTATTTCTTCGTTATTCACGTTGTTCTCGAAAGCTATACGAAAAATTATACAGCATAAGTCAAACACGTGAGAAAGGAGGGAAGGGGGAGAGCGATGGTACGATGAACTGTACAAAATTAGAAAAAACAATCTTACGTTCGTTGGCTTTACGCAGTGGTTTATTTTTAGCCTTGTCGATGGTCGTAGAGACGGCGGCGCGGAGATGTTTTATTTGATCTAAAATCGTTTCTACTTGTTTCGATATGGAAGAAGCGTCCGTCAAGCTTTCTAATTCTTTCACTGGTATGTCGGCTTTTAAACGCGCTCTAAGTAGACCCAATTTGCTGATTTCTTCTTTACTCTTCTCGGAAAGGGGATCGACCGCTGAAAAAGCATCCCAGTTGATTAATATTTCGAAAACAGGATTAGTGAAATGGGTATGGTAGTCAAAAATACGTACTGGTTTCGGCATGTTTTTCATGATCTAATATCACTCTCGAGGGTGTCTCTCCATTAACGGTACAAACGTGATGATATAACTGGGCTAATTCTTCTGTCACCATCAGAAGATCGTTTTGAGCTGTATCCAAAGAGGTGCTAGCTTCGCCGGCCAGTTGTCCCAGAAGTTGAACGTCCGATTCTAATTCCATGGCTCTTTGTTCAGTGTCCAATAACTAGAATCATGAAAATTATTTATAAGAAGGCCGTAGAAAAAAATACGAAAGGGGAGTCTATGAATTTTTACTTTATTCTTAACGTTGGTCAATTCGTTCTTCAGTTGAAGCGTTACTTCTGAGCAATTAATCTGGTTCTCGAGATCCTCCAATTCTTTACGAATTTGTTCGATTTCTTTGGAAGCCAATACGAACCATTGTTGATACTGTGTAACGGTCAAACTGAGCTTCTCGACAGAAAGCTGCAAATGAAACGTATTTCGTCAACAATAAAGATCAACGACCCTCGATAAGATTTCGGTACCGATAATTACTTCGTTCTTGGAATTGATTTTTTGAGCAGCTTGATCTCTGATATGGTCCAAAGATTGGATGCGAGCTCCCAGTTGGACTAACTTGGTCATAAGACTTTGTAACTCGGCTTGGCTTCGTTCTGCTACAGACTGCGATTCTTTCAGGTTCTGAGTCAGTGATACTTTTTCGCTTTCCATCTATAAAAGTAGAAATTCGTATGAATATATTGTTAAATCATTATTTCCTATTTTGTAAATTACCTGTTCCAATTGCTTTTCCAATTTTTTCAACTCGTTCAAGTGTATTTCGCTGAATAAATCGACTTGTTTTCCAGATTCCGGATTCATATTTGAATTGGACGAGCCATCGACATTTGCTGGTAGTCGAGGAAGATCGTCCTCGCCATCACTGCCCATATTCGGATCATCGGTGATGCCTTTCGATAAAAATTTCATTAAAATATGCTCGTTTACAATTGGAAAAATCATTAGATGGGTCAAGGTACCTCTTATACTAAAAGCTAGATTACTAAGGTTGTACATCGACTCGCTGTTTATTCTGTTATCGAGTTCTTTTTTCATGGCATATTTAGCTTCACGTTCACCCTGAAAATTCAAGGCCGATGATTAAAATTCGAGTCGAAAAAACAAGGGTACCACCGATATTGATAACAAACCTGCAAAGATTCCAACGCTTCTTCCATTTGTTTTTCGGCTATTTTCTTGAGTTTGGTTAGCTCCTCGACTTGTTGCTGGAATACTTCAACGTCCTCTTGTAATCTTCGTATTTCATGTTTGGCTCCTTCAAATTCGACCTAAAAATCCACGATACAATCACACTAGAATTTTAGGCAACACGGTTACTTGTAGGATTAGTACCTGGGATGATTTCAAAACGGAGACTTGCTTTTGCAATGATATGTTTTCTTCTTCCAACTCGGAGTAATCGGCGAATAAACGAGTTTCCCGAAACTTGATCTCTCTCAATTCAGCTCGAAGAGATTTCATTTCCGAATCACATTCTTCTTTTATTTTTATCAATTCGTTATTCTCATTTATCATTCGGTTTCTTTCTTCGACAACTCGTTCTAATTCTTGACGTAACTGTGAAAAATTTTCGAATAAAAACACCACCTTTATTATTGATAAGAAAAATTCGAAAACTCATTTACCTTATTCACGTCATTTTCCAGTTCCAATATTTGAGAATTCAATGAAGTCTCTCGAGCTGCCGTTTCAGAAAGTAACGATTCTTCCTGTTCTATGCCTGATTTTGTAGTCACTTTGTGAGAGGTTTGAAATTTATTCAGGGCCTAGGGTAAATAACGGTTTGAATTATCACACGACGCCTACTTAACGTATAAGTGTTAGCGTAACGTACTTCTAGAGTGATATCCAACTCATTCCTGGTGTTTTCGTATAAGCCTTCTAATTCGTCGCATCTTTGCTCAAGGCTTTTCTTCTCCTCCAAGAGACCTAATCCATATTTAGCTGATTGAATATTTTCACTGCTTGCTTTATCTAATTCCCTGGTTAAACGTTCAACTTCTTGCTTCAGCAAGACTATTTCTTCCTCCATGGTGAATAATTACAGAAAGATGAACTTCTGAGTCAAGTATTGAGTTTCATTTCGATGATGGAATTCACATGATCTTGAGATGAAATTTTCAATTTTTAGATCATCACTTGAAATTGATTGGCTGATATGTTGATTACTTCTTTTTTTCACTGCTGTGTCTGTTCGGCTTGTGACATATCAGTGTAACGGAGGTTGAACTATTTTACAAAAAACATTAATTACCGTACAAGTATCGATTTAAATTCACTTTTATCATATTTTTTTTTTCGAAAAATGAAGTTTCAATATTTCAATTTCCAATCTTCTTTTTGGTTGACGTTTTCGGCTCTATGACATTCAACCAACAAAAAAAACGACCAACAAGACAAACGACCAACAGAATATTCCACCAACCAATTATAATTTCAGACATTCGACCAACA
>FIZT01019775.1:0-14054 GCA_900065295.1 Paracoccus marginatus | reverse complement strand
TTTTGCGCATTTCGGAGTAAAATGTTCTCCGCAAGTGGGTAACTTAGACTCGCGTCGTAATTACCGGCTATCAGTGTTGTCATTTTTAAAATAAATATAGTTTTAAATTTTAATGCCTAGTAGATGAAAAACCCTGAAAATTAAAAAAAAAATCAAATTCGCTTGCGAAAATTCATAAAAATTTTATCAACAAAAAATATGAAAAGTGATAAGGAAAAGGAAGTTTCATCTCTAAAAAATATATGAAAAAAATCATAAGAAAAGTAATTAAATAAAATAATTATGCATTGAATTGGAAATTTAATTTATAATAGCAATTTTCCATGATAATTCAGGTTAATCGATAATCATTAAAAATATTCCATAGTATTTAATTTGGTGCGTTACTTCAAATATACATTACACCGTCGAAAAAGGTACGTAAATTATCTTATCTAACGGCTTAGATAAATCTAGATAAACCAGCACAGTTTCCAATTATTCAAATGAAATTGTCTAGTAGTTTGAGACTGCTCAAGAAGCAATAGCGATATCCACAGACGCGTTCATTTTCGTGGAACTTTTAAAAAATTCATTTTACTGTTGAAATAGTGATCTTTCTAAAATTTGTAGTGATACAAAAGACAGTCTCCTTTTGTCCCTTTTGAACCTAATCCTGTCATTTGAACAAAGTGAGTATTATGTTCAGCTTTATCTTCTAACAAAACTTGGCCCATTCAAATAGCGGCGCCGCGCCGGCTTCTATTCAGTGTGTGTGTTTGTGTCTTTTTTCTTCGAATTTCATTTTCACTTGAACTGGTCTGTGGTCTTCAAACTTGGGGTTTCTGAACTGCTTTATTATTGAATAGGTGGTGATTAGCTGATAGGTTTCTTTTGATTAAAAAAATTATTTTCGTAGCGGTGTTATTACTTGTTTACTTGAAAGTGATTATCTTTCGTTCAGCAAATAGTAACAACGATAAAGATAGTAGCTCGTATAACTTTTACCTTAATTTATTTGAAAAGAACATTCATAGGTTACAATTTTTTTTTTCAGATTTTGTAAAGTTTTATTGTTGGAAAACGCCACACGATGCCCGGTGAAGTGATCAATTTTGCACCCGGACCTGCAAAAATACCTCGAGAGGTGAGTGTTTTGTTTATTATTTTTCTCTCCTCAAGTTTAAAATGATACTCAGATCGTTAATTTACAACCTGAAACTTGAGTAGTCAGGATTTAGTTATAGTTGAATTTTCATTTCGTTGGTAAGCTAAGTAAGTACTTTATCGAACTTCGCTTCATTTTAATCTGCGAATTTAATGTACCGTAACGAGTAATCATGCGTTTAAATGTATTTCGTACTTGATGATTTAAAAAAGAAAATCACTCTACGGTTATATCACAATTACTACATTTTTTTTCTTATTATGTAACCGTTATCTATAGAACAAACCGTATCTTTTCTCACTTCACGTATTTTGTTAAGATCTTATCAAAATCACCTAACTTTGTTCTACTAATTTAAATGTAAATGTGTAAAATACTGCAAAAATATAATTTTTCAACTTTTTCAGGTCCTACTTGAAGTTCAAAAAGAAATATTGGATTGTAATAATCATGGCATAAGTGTAATGGAAATGAGTCATCGAGCTCCAAATTACGAAGCAATTCACAACAAAACCATATCGCTGTTTAAAGAATTATTGTTGGTATTTTGTTATTCAAGTTTAAAGTCTAAGCTAACTTGATTAATTTAGAAAACTATTGTTTTAAATTTTAGGAATATTCCAGATAATTATAAAGTATTATTTATGCATGGGGGAGGAAACGGTTTATTCGCTGCGGTCCCTTTTAATCTTATGGGAAGAACCGGAGAAGCTGATTACATAGTCACTGGTAAAATATTAAAATCATTTCAACCCTGAGGATCTTTGAACATTTTAATGATATTGTATTGAATTTTCAGGCACCTGGTCTCATATCGCTGCTGAAGAAGCAAAAAAATATGGTAAAGTGAATCAAGTGTTAAATTTCGAAAAAGGAAAAGAGCTCCCCGATCAATCAGAATGGAAATTAAGTCCAAATGCTTCTTACGTATATTATTGCGCAAATGAAACTATCGAAGGTAATACCATACACTCGTGAATTGCGCATTTTTTGAAGAATAATTTTATATATTCGGTGCATCGCGTTTTTTTTCTTTCTAGGATTTGAATTTCCTTTCATTCCTGAGAATATCAATGTGCCATTGGTCTGTGATATGTCATCCAATATTGCTACAAAAGTTTTTGATGTCTCCAAGGTAATTACCTGTGAAATAATGCGTTAATCGGATTATGAATCGTTAATTTTTTTTTAAATCGCTCAATTTTTAGTTCGGTTTAATATTTTTTGGAGTTCAAAAAAATCTCGGTCCAGCCGGAGTCGCTACGGTGATCATTCGAGAAGACTTGATCGGGGGTTCGTTACCCCAATGTCCGAAAATTTTTGACTTCCAAAGTGTAGCGAAAATTAATTCATTGCTCAACACTCCACCAACATTTATGTTAGTTTATACTTTTTCGCCTCCTCGTGAATGATTTTCATTTATAAATTACAAATTCTATTCTATTCATTTTTTTTTTTGCAGAATATACGTTGTTGGTAAAGTACTGGAATTCGTAAAACGTAGAGGTGGCGTTGCAGAAATGGAAAAACTCAGTGCCCTAAAATCTCAATTAGTTTACGATGTTATCGACGATTCTGAAGGATTTTACACCAACAACGTGCCTCCAAAATACAGGAGTAGAATAAATGTTACATTTTATATAAAAGGAGGACCAGACATGGAGAAAAAATTCATCAAATTGGCCGAAGAACAATTGAATATGATTCATTTGAAAGGGCATCGGTGAGCGAATTATTACCCTATTTCAAATTCGTATCGTCAAATTTCATCGTAAAATTATTTACGTATAAATTTTACAGAATCGTTGGTGGTATTCGTGCCTCTCTTTACAACGCGATTACTGTCGAAGAAACTGCGAAACTAGTTGGATTCATGCGTTTGTTTCAATCGGAATACAAATTCGATGTTTCCGACGAAAAAAAGGAATAATTTTCATCGAATCGTTGTGAAGATGTTTGGACGTTTATAATCGTATTGACTTCCCAAAATGCGCATCCAGTCGTCCGCATTAAAATTTGTGGAAAGGTGATAGGCGAAATCAATGTTTTAAAAGTGCGTTTTAATTTACATATTTTATACGACGAATTTATGTGATTGATTGATTTCATCAAAGTTATTAATTTTTTACTGTCCATTATTTCTTTTGGTCATTCAAATTATGATCAAAAACTTCCTCCTTCGTTGTACGAAAATTTAATGCAATTAGCAGCGGAAAACTTGGCGGAGTTACGCGTGGAAGGAGTGAGAAACCTCATAAGAGCTGTAGTACAACTAATTATTCCATCGTATTTAATCCAGCCTACGTAATAATACATTAGGTTGTTGTCTCTTACAATTTTCAAGTTTAAACTTAATGTTGCTTCTGACATGGGTGAAATAATGACTGTTTAAACGTGTTACTTTACCATAGATTTCGGTTTTTAAAATATGCGTTTCAGACTGGTGTTACATTTTTTGATTGAAAATTATTAGTGCTTTTTATACATTTTTTTTTTTTAGGTTGAAAGTAAGTACGTTTTGAAAAATTGAATTTCCATGTTTTGATTTGATGGGTGAAACAATTTCTAGTATAAATTTTGGCAAGCGGATGAATTTATTTTTTGTATTTGCTAAAATTTCAACTCGACAATTTTTACTTTTTTTCATTCGTGAAAAAATGAGAATATTTCTTCAAAGTATGATGTTTGGAAGTTTCTCCTTTATTTTTCAAAACATAATTTCTGTACCAAAAATGATTACAAGGGAGGGAGCGAATGTATTTAACGACGAGACATGGCAAATGTTTATTATTTCCTTTGTGACAACTACAATAACGAGTAATCCAATTAGAACCTTTTCTAGTTGAGTTCATTGTGCGGTATTTTTTGATCCTTGTATAAACTTCTGACGGGACGTTCTGTGTTTCTCAAGTTAACATTATGTGACGTGAGACGTTGAATATTTTATTCAATCGGTCTTTCAAAAAATGAAATACCAAGATCAAGGTGTTCTTGGTTATTTTCTTTCGAATGCTTCAAAAATCAATTGTGAAAGAAGCAAACAAAAATATTTTCTTTAAGGTTACTTTTTGCTTTTAATAGGATTTAATTAGGTGTTTTATTCCCAAAACTTAAACTAGGTAACCACCGACACCCAACAAAATACACCCGTTAAAGTATCATCCTATGAAGAACTCGCGCTACATTTTTAGCATGACGTTATCAGGATTCTGCTTAGTACCTGTTTCCTGGTATCATTTTATTTTGTAGGCTTCCTTCTTAGCATACCGGAAGTCATATTACTTACACCCACTGTACATCTGTCCGTTGTCATGCTATCTTATTCGCCTATTTTTTTATTTCATTTTTTGGTCACTAGTTTGTCGGATAATCAGATAATTATTTCGGAAAGGAAATTCCAAAAATTAGAATGCGCTTCGACAGCGTTGCTGTATACTTGATTAATCAACTCGGGTCACTGCAGGGCGATCTTGCATTTCTGCAACCCATTAGTACCTACGTAGTTTTGCTATGAGTAGTTCTCGTTTGTACTTGGATCATTATATACCTACCATGTTATTTCACGACGACCTTTTGATCCTTTTTAATACCCATATTTTCATCGTTACTTCAGACCGGATACATACACAAACTTAGGTCAATTTACCGCACAACCTACATCTAAAACTATTTTAATCGGTTACTGTGTTAATTAAAACCATGTCTGAATTCTTCCTCGTGGGTGTATGGTGTATTTGACAAATTATTCGTAAAGATATCGGATAGATCATATTTGCTTTCGAGTTATTATTGTGATAAGGGATGCGATGCCTCTTTACAACTATTGGAGTGTTGATTGGGACAGTAGTTTATTCGTGATTTTTTACTTGCAGCTATGGAAAAATACTGACATGATTTTAACGCTACTTATTTTTATGAATATTTTATTCGTTGGAGCTGATGACACATTACACGCCTCCTGCACTTTCAATCCGTTGTGTACCTGCTCTCAAACTGCTCCTAATCTTGGAATAGTCTCTTGTGTAAACGTTCCATTGCCTAGAATACCGGTTTACATGAATCGATCTAAAATAAACAGTTTTCATTTAGAAAATAATGAATTGAAAGTATTGGAACCCTACTTCATGTTTGGTACAGGTTAGTGTACTACTTAAGCATATTGGAATTTTTTGAAACTTCAAGATAGTATTGGTATATCTAGTACCCGCTTTAATTTAAATTCAAAATTTTAATGTTGATTTTTATTTTAGGATTGATTACCCTCAAAATTAGTCAGAATCCATTATATGTAATTCATGACGATACGTTCAAAGGACTCGAATTTTCGTTAAGGGATTTAGAACTGAGTTACTTGAAGCTGGTCAAAGTGCCTCATAATATTTTACGTTCATTGCAGAAACTTCGTACTTTGAATTTGTCCGGTAATATGCCTTCCTACCTGTCAAAATTATCACTTTCAGCACTATACGCAATTCGCATTATGTATGAGCTTCTTCATCCCTGTGTAGGAAATGAAATATCGGACATCAACTCGAATAACTGGATGGCCGTTAAAAATTCTCTAGAAGCTTTGATACTGAGAGATAATGCCATAACGTTCATTCCAAGAAATACTTTCGAAAGGTTTACCGAACTGAAGACGTTAGATTTATCGAGAAACGCTCTACGCGACATGGATCCCGATGCATTTTTCTCCATTACTGCTAATTCGAAATTGGTTCATCTTAATTTAGCCGATAATCAATTATTTTACATACCATATGCTCAAATGCAGCATTTAAAGTTGGTGTTTTTCTTTACGTTTTACATATTCGTAATCATCCGCCGACGAGCTGATGAAATCAATTCATGTTTTTGTTCAATCATTTTGTCTCACAGATCCCTGAAGACGTTAGATTTAAGTTATAATTTTATTTCGAACATCAACGCCATTTCAGAATCAACTAGAAGTGGTATTCAAACAAAATTTTCGTTGAATTCGCTGCACTTGGAATATAACAACATAAAACGCTTATCCGAAGAAGACTTTCAAAAATTTGCTGTTGTTAATCGAACTTTTTTCGACGGGAATCCAATTAGTATGATACAGGTTCGTACGCATAGGTTATTTGTACTTCGTAAACTGTAGTTTTAAAGCAGATTATTGCTGTAGCATGTGTGCATTATAAGTTGCATATACAATTGAGTAGTTAGCGCGAGCAAAGGTATAAAGTACGCGAAGCTTGCGTTGCGTGTAAGGTGCAATACAAAGTATATGGTTACACTTCCTGATTAGGATTATTATTTTTTTTATTTATTCGAGCTATCGTGCATCAATACCTTACGGAAATTTTTCTCAGTGAAGTGGCAGTCTGATATTGTTGTGTAGATTGGAACGTTTCAAACAACACAAATTCATGAAATTTCATTCAGCGGTTGTGGATTAGTTCAGTTTCATCCAGATATGGTTAAAGGATTAGAGAAACATTTGCAAGTGTTGGATTTGTCAAACAACGATTTGTCTTCGATAGATTCGAAATTATTTCAAAACTTTTTGTACTTGCAAGAATTGAAAACCAGAGGTAATAGAATAGATCAAGTTTTAATTCCAGAGTACAATGGAGGCTTATTAGGGGTTGAATTTGGTGGAGGAAAGTACTCTAACTGGCAGAATTTACTGCGAGATTTAGGCAGGTTAGTGTAAATCTGAATCGTCACGTACCTACTTGGCATTACCTATCAAAATCACCGGAATGAATGAAAAATTCATGTTATTTCATTTTCCAGAATAAAGAGCTTGATTCGCGTTGTAATATCGAATGTCGAAATACCATATTTATCGTATGACAGCTTCATCGGATATGGTTTAGGAGTTGAAGAAATGAGTATCACTTACGCCGAATTGAAAACCATAAATATTCAAGCTTTTATTAACGTTCGTGGGCTCAAAAAATTGGATCTTTCGAATAACGTGATTGGAAGCGTACACGAACAAGCTTTTGCAGAGGTGAGATGTAAGTTGATATCAAAAATTTGAAAAAAAGACACGCGTAAGCATTTAAAAAAAATATGCGAATATTTTTCAGATCGGACATTCTTTGCTGAGGTTATACCTCTCGAATGCATTCGCCAGGACTGCTAGAATATTTCCCGAAAAAGCCATGCAGCCTTTAAGTATTCTAAGGGTGTTGGACATAAGTTTTAATAATTTTGAAGAATTGCCAGTTAATTCTTTCCACGCCATGCCCGAATTGGAAGTTTTACGCGCTCATGATTGTCGCTTTCGAGGGCTAAATCCGCAAACTTTTACGGTACGTAAGTTGGTACCTATATACTATTGAATTTACCCCGAATTAAAACAAGAACTAATGTGTGAATTGAATTGAAACATTTACAGGCAGACGTTCATGTAAAATTAAAAGAGATATCATTTTCGTTCAATTTTATCGAAATTTTAAAATCATCGACTTTCGTCGATTTACCAGAATTACGCTATTTTAATTTAGAAGATAATTTTATCAGCGTTATTGAGTCCAGAGCATTTGAAAATTTGCTTAAATTACGTTGGCTGTATTTAAAAGGGAATAGAATTTCATTTATTCATCCAGAAGCGTTTGAAAATCTACCTCAACTGGAATTATTGGATCTCTCTTTCAACAATCTGAAAGATTTTGACTTCATCACCCTTGACCAAGTAAGAGAGCATACATAGGTTAGGTACCTATCCACTGGGCAGGTTAGATACTTGTAATAGCACAAACTTCTTTGCAGGTTGGATCGTTTGCGTCGTTAAGCTTAAATTTAAGTTTCAATGATCTCGATAGCTTGCGAACGTACTCTCAAGAGAATGATGATCAGGAACCATACTCTTCAAATGTCAAGGTAACCTAGGCTTGGGGAAAAGCAAACGATGTTTGAAATGTAGTTTTATGTGATTTTTATACTTTTTTTTTTCAATCCAGATTTTAGATGTTTCAAATAGCAAAGTCTATGATATTTCGGATACTTTTTTTCTTCCGCTGGAGTCAAGTTTAACGCATTTGTATGCGTCTAATAATTACTTAGCCAATATCAGCTGTGGTGTCTTCGGTAGTTTGAGTCAATTGCAGCTACTTGATCTATCCAACAATTTCATACACACGGTAGAACCAAATATATTTCACAATATTACTAATTTACAGGTAAACTTTGATTCAACTGTTGAAATTTCATCGTACAAAATCACGATACAATGATCATAATTAATTCTCTAGATTTTAAACTTACGAACAAATCGTATAAAACATATCCATCCCAACCTATTTGGTTCCATGCGAAACCTACGTATAGTAGACCTATCGAAAAATGAATTGGAATATTTACCTGAATTGTTGTTTCGTGACGATTCCTTGGAAAAAGTTTCAATTTCTTGGAACAAATTCGTGAAAATCCCGTACAAATCATTTTCACCGGACGCTGGAAGCTCTCTTCGAGAATTCGATGTGTCCCATAATACAATTTTATCTTTCCATGCTCCAGATTTATTCACCAAATTCAAAGTAAAATACTGGTTTATTAAATAGGTATTGTTTTGTTTTAGTGGGTATTTTGAGTTTACGCTTAATTTTTTTTATTTTAGTCGCTGATCTCATTAGATATTTCGTATAATCGTTTGACTAGCATAGATGATTACGTATTTAGACCTCTTAATAACCTTGCCTATTTGGATTTGAGTCATAATAAGCTATCGAAGCTGATGGAAAATGGTCGTTTCTTTCATGGTATTGAAAACAACCTCATCTATTTGGGAATGAAAAATAATTCTCTGAATGAGGTAAATTTTTAAAAAACCTAAATTTCAATTCAAGTTGAAATTAATTTTTCGATTTTTTTTCAGGCTCCCGATTTTCCGTTGCCGAAATTAATTCATTTGCATTTATCTAATAATAACATATCCTCGTTCACTCCTGAAACCGTGGTCAATCTCACGAGTTTAAGAGTTTTAGATTTAAGTGATAATAATCTCACTTCCATTCCGGTGCTGATACTTTCGTTGAGGAGTTTAAAATCATTAAATTTGTCTAGAAATGCCATCAAAGTGTTCACTAATAATAGCCTGTTGAGTGGTTTTGAAGAATTGAGAGAATTGGATATTAGCTATTTACCGCTTGAAACTTTCGAAGTAGGTATGCGAGTGAAGTTGAAACCTACTAAGTTGATGGAGTAAAATTTTCATTTGTTATGTCCACTTAGACGGGTACTCTGGGTAGACTGATATCGCTTATAACTTTGCATTTGAACACATACCCGAATGTTGACCGATTTAATATTCCAAAAATTCTTCAAAAAAATTCAGCTCTTGAAAATTTGTGGCTTACGGTAAGTAAGTGTTTTTGAAAAGATAAGTAAGATTTTTTGTTGTTTTATCAATCCATCTGAGTACCTATTATTTTAGGTGAGTACAAATAAATTAAATGAAGAAATGAGAGGTCAATTTCCTAAAAAATTAAGAAATTTTGTGTTTCGAGGGAGAAATCTGCAAAGCGTTGATTCTAAAATACTAGAGGTCAGTATTAACCTTACTTTACTTCGCTTATGTTCAAAAGGAAGTAAGGTAGAACTTATTCTTCACTTTTTATTACAGGGTGTTGTATTTCCAAAAATCTCCCTCAAATTTGAAGGAACGCAATTAGAGCATTTACAAAGTGATGTTTTTTGGAATATGCCAATGGTTCGAAATATCTCTGTTGACGTTCGAAATAACTCCTTAAAATATATGCCCAATCCGTCCACTGGAACTGCGCTTGGTTTCTACAATCATACATTTCTCATTGATTTGAATTTGTCACGCAATCAGTGGATATGCGATTGTTCTATTGGGTGAGAATTATTATTGCTCGGACCGTCAAAGTTTCTAAGATTAAATTATATTAATTTTTTTGAACATTGAAATGTATAGCTGGATTGAAGTATGGAAACGAATGAAGAGACAACTATTCTGCCGTTATTTCGATTTCTCAGAGTCGAAAGAATTTCACAATTGTTTAAGGACAGAAGATGATTTAAGAAAAACGTTTTGCTCAAATAAACCTTCTGCCCTCATCGATGTTATGAAGGTCGAATTAGAATGTGGATGGAGCCGAAGTTCCTATGTTAACGTTATTAAAACTACTTATATTATTCTTCCACTCATTTGGATTTACATTAATTTATTTTGGTAGATTTCTTACGAAATAATGATTAAACGAATAAAATTTTTTAATGAATGTTTTCTTCAATTATTCAGGTACCCATATTATGGTACAAATATTTCGGCGCAGCCAAGCCAAAATCTCACAATGAATTAAATAATCGAGCGATAATTTTCTTTTTGTGAATTCGTGGAGACTGGAGATACATCCTACTCGTAAAAAATAAAGTTTACTCGCCTCACCGAGGTAAAAATGACAGGGGAAAAAAATTACCAAAAAATTCTGGAAAAAGTATCAATTTTTGAATTTTTGATCGATTGTTAAGTGTATTTTGTTTCGTCGTTCTTTTTTTATTTAGCCCGAAAAAAAATTATAGGAAACACATTTTGAAGTTTTGAAATTTGAAAGAGACAAGAATCTGGTAAAATATGGTAATTTTACGGTAATTATAACATTGCATTAGGCGATGTCGAGAACCGAAAATCCAAAAAAGAAAATTCGGCATCTCAACTTTTTTCAGTTTTTTGTAGTTTTTCTTCTGGAATGAAAACTGAAAGTTGATTAAACTTCCGCAAATTTCGGCCAAAAATAACTTCACTTCAATAATTCACTCGACGAAATCAATCACTTCGCAATGTTGGATAACTTTCATTAGTTAGTACTTGCTTCGTTGAACAAAAAGAACCATCATGTCTATAGAAATTGAATCCGCCGAGTAAGTTATTTCTGTCACTTTTAAGTTTGCGAATATGCACTTTTTCAGTTTTATTGAGCTTTTTCAGTCATTTTCTTTCCTCGCGCTTATGCTTATTCCACCGAGTGAACAAAAACTAATCGACTTATTTCATAATTGGTGATGTGTTTTTAGTGTTGTTCGTTTGATTCAACAGTATCTGAAAGAGTCAAATCTTATGAAAACTCTACAATGTTTACAAGTACGTGGATTTGGAGATTATATCATCATCATCATTCTCATGAAGTATTCTTATGAATTTTTCTCTTTTTTTTTCTAGGAAGAAACGGGTGTTACTTTGAATACGGTCGATAGCGTAGAAAGTTTTGTCGCTGATATCAATAATGGACACTGGGACACCGTCTTGAAGGCTATACAATCTCTAAAACTTCCCGATAATAAACTCATTGATTTATACGAACAGGTTGTTCATCAGAATAAACTTTTACTTCGCAGCAACATCTATTACAATGCCTTAATTCACCTCTAGGTAGTATTAGAATTGATTGAGTTACGTGAGCTAGGTGCTGCTCGTTCTCTACTACGACAAACTGACCCGATGATCGTTATGAAACAACATGAACCCGAACGATACATTCACTTGGGTAAGTCCGTATTTTATACCTCAAAATATTCCAAATGTAATTGTGTTCTTTTTCGGCTAGAAAATTTACTCGCAAGATCATTTTTCGATCCTAGAGAAGCTTATCCTGAAGGGACTTCGAAAGAAAAACGCAGAATGGCGATTGCTACTGCGTTAGCTGGTGAAGTATCCGTAGTACCTTCTTCAAGATTATTAGCCCTTTTGGGACAGGCATTGAAATGGCAACAGCATCAAGGACTTTTACCTCCAGGTAACTGTAATAAAATGAATTTTCACTCGTGTTCGCGTATTCAAGTGTTCGTGAGTTAATGCAAATTTTTTTCTCTAGGAACAACTATCGATTTGTTCCGTGGTAAAGCAGCTATACGTGATTTAGAAGAAGAAAAATATCCAACTATGCTTTCTAAGGAAATTAAACTCGGAAAAAAGACTTACGCAGAATGCGCTGTGTTTTCTCCAGATGGCCAATTTTTGGTCACAGGAACCGTAGATGGGTTCATCGAAGTATGGAATTTTACAACGGGGAAAATACGTAAAGATTTGAAATATCAAGCTCAAGTAATTTTCATTCTTCGTTTTTTTTTTCGTTTTCAATTAGATTTATTGTAATACGTGATTCTTTTGATGATTTTAGGAAAGTTTTATGATGATGGAAGAAGCAGTTCTCTCATTAGCATTTAGTCGTGACAGTGAAATGTTAGCATCGGGCGCTCAAAACGGTAAAATTGTAATTTGGAAAATCTTGACTGGGCAGTGTTTAAGACGGATAGAAAAAGCTCATTCTATGGGAGTTACGTGTTTACAATTTTCTAAAGATAATAGTCAAATTTTATCCGCTTCATTCGATACAACTCTGAGGTATTTTATTTTTGGCTTATATGTACGTAAGATTTTCAATTTAAAAAAAAAAATATACTCTATACAAATATAATGTTATAGAATACACGGTCTCAAATCTGGAAAAACATTAAAAGAATTCCGCGGCCATGCATCTTTCGTTAACGATGCCGTATTTTCCGTTGACGGACATAATATTCTAAGGTAATTACCCGACTTATTTACCTTTCATGTGGTCAATTTTCAAAACTAATCGAAAAATAATTTACAGCGCATCGAGTGACGGTACGGTAAAAGTTTGGAATTTGAAATCGACTGAATGTCTTAGCACTTACAAAGCACTAGGTGCCGGCGACGTCGCTGTTAATTCAATTCACCCTCTTCCTAAAAACCCCGAACACTTCATAGTGTGTAATAAAACAAATACCGTAATAATTATGAACATGCAAGGCCAGGCAAGTGAAGTTTTGTCTCGTATCATCACATTTTCCATCTATTCTATATCTTACAATTTTATGTTATATTATTCTAGATTGTAAGATCATTCTCAAGTGGTAAAAGAGAGGGAGGTGATTTCGTTTGTTGTACTATCTCTCCCAGAGGAGAATGGATTTACTGTGTCGGTCAAGATTTTGTATTATATTGTTTCTCAATTACTTCTGGAAAATTAGAGCGTACTTTGAATGTAAGTCTTGACTAAAATGTTGTGTGTATCTTGAAAATTTTCATTCGTTTCTATTGTCTTTTGATATTTGGTTTTAGGTTCACGAAAAAGATGTTATAGGCGTTACACACCATCCTCATCAGAATTTGTTATGCACGTACAGTGAAGATGGTTTGCTCAGATTATGGAAACCGTAATTTCCAAAAATTTCGACTTTCTGTTTTATATGTAGGATACTATGAGTCACTCTCGAGTAAATATTTACTTCATCTGTAAATAAATATACTTTTTTATAATTCATGTCTACATACGCATTTCAGTTTTTTTTTTTTTTTTTTTAAATCAGTTGGGCGATTTTGAATTTATGATTTTGGTCATTAGGTGCCTAAGGTTTCAAATTTTTGGAAATAATAATTATTCTGTAACACAATTACGCAATTTGTGGCATTTCTTCAATTTTTTAATCGATGAATTTTTCAGTCTTTGGGGTCTGCCAGTTTCTTTAGCCTCTCTTGAGTATTATAATGATGATAAAACATAAAAAAGAAAGAAAGCTCGTAAAAAAAAAACAATAAAAATGAATAAATTACTTCGAATTTTACAAATACCTTGGGTACCACTTGAGCCAAAAATGGAAAAAAAAATTGATTGGTCATCCCGAATGATCGTAATGTTGCAAATGACATCCGTCGGTAACCTCTGTTCTACCAATTCACCATTTTTTGGTGCTTTGTTTTTGTTACGCCAACGCCAAAGAATAAGGATGAGCTCGACTTCAACGTAATTTTTTTCCGATACTAAACTGATTCTTCAATACGTGTTAATTTGTTACACCTATAAATTAGTATCAAGGATGAAATTTTTGCAGGAGCGTAGCCAGAAATTTTCAAATAGGGGGGCCGAGCTGGGGCCTTAAAAAA
>FIZT01019769.1:0-15381 GCA_900065295.1 Paracoccus marginatus | reverse complement strand
AGTACTTATTCAAAAATGTGATCGATTTCCGAAAAATCGCCAAGGGCCGATTTCATGGCTTAGCGGGCTAGACCCTTTCAATGATTTTTCGCTGATATTTCAGTCAGAAAAAAATCACCGAAAAATCAGTAAAAATCACCAAAAGTTTCAGTGGGATGGACTGAAATTTCAGTGATTTTTCACTGATTGCAAATTAAAGATTATTTTAGGCCAAAACACCTTAATCGTACAAAAATTTCAAATGCCTCAGGTACTTCTCTGAATGGTTATGGCAGGGAGGTTGTAAAAAAAATTGATCCAAATCAAAAGCCTCAAAGTCAGATTATGGTCGATTTGACGAGAAATTAGCCAGGAGGAAAACGTCGACAAATTGAAGAGAACTCTGTTAATAAGCCTTTCTTGGCCTTACACCCCAAACCCAGTACAAGGTCAAAAATATTAAACTTTCAAGATCGACTGCGCTTGAAATTCATTCCGCGATTCGAGTTTGTTAAACTTTTTTCCTTTTTTCACTTAAAAAAACTTCACAACTACGAAACAACAAAGGAATAATATTTTTTTAGTCGAAAATTTCATCAACTTTTATACGCAAGTATAGAATGAAACCAGCAGCCATCAAAACGTGTACAACCATCATCTCGACAATTTACACCAATAACAAGTGCAATTATTCTCCATCTTACATATATTGACATCAGCACGTATAAATCGTATTTCATTTGACATCTTCCTTCATTTAGCCTCGGTCATTTAATTGAATAAAACTAAAAGACCCGATACATCGCCACAAGATGACCAGCCCAGCAACAGCTTATTATTACCAGACCACACGCCGAGACTGAGAGAAAAACATCTCACAACGAGCTCACCGAGGGTGGAAAATGCGAGCAAAAAAAGACGAAGAAGAAGAGAGGATAAAACCCAGGTACGCGGACCACATTACGTACACTCACACGCGTGTGGCCCCCTACACCAATATAGGTACACGGTCGACACACACACACACACATACTACAGCTAAAGATGATATACGCTTGTAAAGCAAAGAAGTAACGGGCTTTTCTCTAACCAGGAATGATAGTGTTAAATTCCCACTGAGATTTACTGAGTGGGCTGCTTCTGCGTAGCGCGCTGTAAAGACATTACACTGAACTTAATCTCTATATAACTGACGTATAGTAAGCAGAACTTATAACCTTATATTGGCTTTTTCGGCAACTTCCTTCGTATACTCTACGTCGTTGTCCTCGTTTGAGGTGTGTGGATGCGGATGTGCACATCTCTGGGCGACGAAGACGACGACGACAACGACCACCGCCGGCTCCGAATACAGTACACCTCCTATATCTTTATTATATGTATAAATGATACCGAGCCCAACGTATCGTATGTGTAGTGTACTGCCCCTGGCACCTCTCGTCGTCATCGTCGTATTTTTTTTATCTTCCCCCAGGTTTATTTGTTTTCATATAAAATGGGTCAGGGGTGAATGGTTGTAGGTTTTTATAGCTATTACGACGCGTCTTTTTCAATTAGAATTGTAGGTATGTGTTTTTCTTTCAATTCGCGAAGATCTTTCTCGAAGGTGAGGAGAAGAGAGGGTATGATTTTTCGGTAGGGTTTGATTTTCGATCTGAAATTGAATTATTTTTTGCTTTTTATAATTTTTCAACTTTGAAAAAATTTTTATTTTCAATTTTTTTCAATGTTGTGTTTCATTTTCAATTTTTAAAAATTTTTTAAATCATTTATGCAATTTTTTTTTTTCAGAATGGTGTTTCTTCTAAACTTCAAAGAGATTTTTCAATTTTTATTTTTAATTTTTCAAATTATTGACCTTCCATGATTTCTTGATATTTTTTGAAAAATTTTGACCAATTTCAATCATTTTTTTTTTAATTTTCCAATTCATTATTTTTTTTCAATTTTTTGAATTTATATAATTTTTTTTTAAATTTTAAAAAAATTTTCCAATTTATTTTTCATTTTCAATTTTTTCAAATTATTAACCTAACAAGTTTCTAATTTTCCAGTTCATAATTTTTTTTGAATTTTTTTCAATTTGTTGACTTTCGAAGAGTATAATTTTTTCACATCCTTCATTTTGGCATTATGTTCAATTTTTAAACATTTTTTCTAATTCATTAAAATTCTTTGAATTTTTAAAAATTATTTCAGTTTAATTTTTTCAAAATTTTCTGGTGAATTTTTTACTGATTGGCTCCATGTGTTGCAATTCTGACTGAATACCAGTAATTTTTCACCTATGGAAATGATACAGCATATCCAGTTATCCATACACTCAATCAAATGCCATTGCCCCTGCACCTGCACCAATTCCTACGAAGGTTTGCAGAAAAAATGCCTGTATTTTTAAACATCGCCAATAACGTTGAACAATTCTTGAATTTTTTCCGAAAAATGTCAAATTTATTCGACTCCACGCAGAAAACCCTCTTATTACACCGAGAATCGCCCGTATTCGCCAACTATCCAAGTTTCCGTCCGATCTCCGTAAAATCAATCTTACCCAGGAAGAAAACGTTACAAGAACAAACACCCAGAACGACAGTTGGATCCGAAGTGAGCTACACTCGCTCACTCGCAAGTCTCCGAAGACGAAATCAACCTGAATTTCATTTCCAACGACGAAATACGTACGTATTTTCTGCGGCTAAAACAAATACGCCCTCGTTGCGCGAAATGTCACCGACAAATTTTTTCCAGCGCTGTCCGATCGCTTAAGCAAACACAGTAGCAGTACTCGGCCAGCTTGGCTTGTTTACGAATTCAAACCAAACAATCGGTACGCGGTACAATTTATGAAAAATCGTCACCGCGATTCGAATTCGGATTCGGGACAAATACGGCACGCGTAGGATGCGAGAGATAACATAAAGGCTGTCGCTAGATACAGTGGATAGAAAAAAAAAAAAAGAACGGTAAAGTGGAAAAAAGTACACGTAAAAAGGGAAAGAGAGAAACAAACAATTGGGTAGGTTGGTACACGAGTACGAGTACCACGATACCGTAACAAATACATACAGGATGGCAAACGTGAATGGAAAAGTAAAGAACTCGTGCGGGGGTGTCGTCGTGAAACGCTCACACGGTACCTACAATAAAAGCCCTTCGTGTAAACAGACGAACGAACAGTCGAGAGAGAAAAGAAAAGAGACGACTACGAGAGATACACGCGGAGCTGCGACATCGCCATGCCGCTGCAAAACAAAATAAAGAAAAACTGAAAATCATTACGGTTAACGAAACAACAAAAAGCAGAATCATATTCGATAAAAAAATCAACAAATAAACACTTCGTACTCGAGATACCTCAACTTTTCAACGACCAAATCACCGATAACTAATTGTATTTTCCAGTTTTGGAAACGTTACTGGAATCAAATTCCTAGGTAATCGTATCGAAGTCCTATCTGAAATTAGAATCGCCAAAGCCATCGGCGCGGTGTACGAGCCAACATCTCCTTTTCGCCTTACCGGAATTCCACTTCAAGTATTTCAAGTTTCAACGGCACGTTCAAGGTAAACGTATATAAAGGAAGATACCTCCACAGTCTATACACGCGAAGAGACCACCAAGTATATTCAAATAAAATGATAAAATGAAAAACGTACTGCGGCGAGGGTAAATGCAAACCAAGGTGAAGATGGGGAGAAGAGAAAAAGTGTAAAAACGGCGTGGCGTAAGAAAAAAGTCCCGCCGCTACCTACCGTCGCGTCGTGCGGTACCATACACACGACGACGCGACGTAAGTAAGTACGTATACCACCGACCGCTTGTACAAATACATGAATTGTCGCGAGCGGAAACGAAATTTTCTCGCTCTCTCGGCGTCGTCGCGTACGAAGACGACGCGATGCTTAAAATTGCTACAACGAAACCTCCAGAAGAGTGCAAGTAATAGGCAATAAGCACCGCAACTCAAATTATTGGGCCCGAGGGATATTTCCCTCAGTCCAATTTCGCAATTTCGGTATTCTTGAACTCTGGTAGGTGCTTTTCCAGTCGTAAAACAAAATACGTTCCGCTGACGACCGACTCCGACGTTCAACGTGTATTCTTTCCGTCGCTCGTCTTAAGTAAAAATAACATCACCGAGGGAAGTAATTTTTTTTAGAAACCTGCGTCGGTCGAGGTTCCGATTTGGGGTGATTTTTGGGCGCAGCCACGATTCGGCGTTAATTATTCGAGCTAGGCGAGTTGAGTAATCAACAGTGTAGGGTGCTTTGAGAAATTTTTTCAGAAAAAAAAACCGTGTTATTGAATAGACTCTCGACAAAATTGATCATCCTCTCCCTCAAAACAAAAAAAATGCATTCAAAAAGTGACTCTACACATTGAAGGAGATGAACGGGAAAAATTAACAATAAGAAACTTCAAGGCAGCAAAAAATTCAATTTTCCAGAGTGTCTGTCAGGCAGAGCGTCGCTGGGAGGGACGCCGAAGTGGGACACATTGAAGGATTACCTCAAGGGGAAGGGTGCTACGTTGCCAAAATCAATTTTCGAAGGAATTTCTCATTTCATTCTCATATCTTTATCTAGAACATCTGCCTGGCAAGGCGTCGTTGGGAGGGACGCCGAAGTGGGACAGATTGAAAGAGTATCTTAAGGGGAAAGGTGCTACGTTGCCAAAAATCAATTTTCGAAGGAATTTCTCTCACGTGAAAATCTGCATGTTATTTTCATTAGGGGAAAAATTAAAATTTCCGGAGCGTCTGCCTAGCAGAGCGTCGCTTGGGGGGACGTCGAAATAGGATAGATTGAAAGAACATCTCAAGAGGAAGGTGGCTACGTTGCCAAAAATCAATTTTCAATGTAATTTCTTTCTAGTCAAATTCTGTATGTGATTTCAAGTGAGCGAAAAATTCAATTTTTCAGAGCGCCTGCCTGGCAGAGCGTTTCTGGGAGGAACGTCGAAGTTGACAGATTGAAAGAGTATCTCAAGGGGAAGGGGACCACGTTGCCAAAAATCAATTTACAATGTAATTTCTTCTCATAATTTTTTCTAGAACGTCTGCCTGGCAAGGCGTCGCTGGGAGAGAAGTCGAAGTTGGACAGATTGAAAGAGTATCTCAAGGGGAAGTGGGCTACGTTGCCAAAAATCAATTTTCGAAGGAATTTCTCTCACGTCAAATTCTGCATGTCATTCTCAGGTAGTCGAAAAATTAAATTTTTTGAAGCGTCTGTCTGGCAGGGCGTTGCTTGGGGGGGACGTCGAAGTGGGACAGACTGAAATAGTATTTCAAGGGGAAGGGTGCTACGTTGCGAAAAATCAATTTACAATGTAATTTCTTTCTAGTTAAATTCTGCATGTGATTTCAAGGCAGCAAAAATTCAATTTTCCCGAGTGTCTGCAAAGCAAGACGTCGCTGGTAGGGACGTTGAAGTGGGACAGATTGAAGGAGTATCTCAAGGGGAAGGGTGCTACGTTGTCAAAAATTAATTTTCAAGGTTATTTCTTTTTCATAACTTTCCCTAGAACATCTGCCTGACAAGGCGTTGCTGGGAGGGACGTCGAAGTGGGACAGACTCAAAGAGTATCTCAAAGGAAAGGGGGCTACGTTGCCAAAAATCAATTTTCGAAGGAATTTCTCTCTCGTCAAATTCTGCATGCGATTTCGAGTGGGCAAAAAATTAAATTAATTCGAAACATCTGCCTGGCAAGGTGTCGCGTACAGGGACGTCGAAGTGGGGCAGATTGAAGGAGTATCTCAAGGGGAAGGGGGCTACGTTGCAAAAAAAAAACAATTTTCAATGTAATTTCTTTCTAGTCAAATTCTGTATGTGATTTCAAGTAGGCGAGAAATTCAATTTTTCAGAGTGTCTGCTTGGCAGAGCGTTTCTGGACGGGACGTCGAAGTTGGAAAGATTGAATGAGTATCTCAAGGAGAAGGGGGCTACGTTGCCAAAAACCAATTTCCAAAGTTATTTTCTCCTCATAATCTTTTCTAGAACGTCTGCCTGGCAAGGCGTTGCTGGGAGGGACGTCCAAGTGAGACAGACTGAAAGAGTATCTCAAGGAGAAGGGGGCTACGTTGCCAAAAATCAATTTTCGAGGTTATTTCTTTTTCATAACTTTCTCTAGAACGTCTGCCTGGCAAGGCGTCGCTGGGAGAGAAGTCGAAGTTGGACAGATTGAAAGAGTATCTCAAGGGAAAGGGTGCTACGTTGCCAAAAATCAATTTTTGAAGGAATTTCTCTCTCGTCAAATTCTGCATGCGATTTTGAGTAGGGGAAAAATTAAATTTTTTGAAGCGTCTGCCTGGCAGAGCGTTTCTGGGAGGGACGTCGAAGTTGGAAAGATTGAATGAGTATCTCAAGGGGAAAGGGGCTACGTTGCCAAAAACCAATTTCCAAAGTTATTTTCTTCTCATAATCTTTTCTAGAACGTCTGCGTGGCAAGGCGTCGCTGGGAGAGACTTCGAAGTGAGACAGACTGAAAGAGTATCTCGAGGAGAAGGGTGCTACGTTGCCACAAATCAATTTTCGAAGGAATTTCTCTCTCGTCAAATTCCACACTAATGACGGGGGAAAATATTGTTCGGAGCATCTGCCTGAATTTTTCATTTTCAAGATGTTTCACTTTCTAGATTACTTAATTTCAAAATTGAAAACAATCAACTTTGTTATTAAGCGATCAAATCAAAAATAAACAAAGTCAAAAATTCTTCCATCAAAAAAAAAAATCACTTACCTCATGTATCTTGTTCTGTGAACCGGCCGACGACGACGAATCGATAATAATCACTTCCACGCGATCCTTCAACTTCGTATAGCTCACACTACAACCAAGCTGAACGATCGATTCGGCCGGAAACGCGACATTCGACACAAATCATCGGTCGCACAGAGGCTACGATCATTCCAACGATCACGCGACCAACGACGTATATTATATGTTTCGATAAGGTAATACTTCTTGCACCATCGACGACAGACCACGAAGATCACCACGACGACGGTACGGATCGATTCAGTTACGCGAGCGACGAGCAAGTCGAAATCTGAAGACATAAAATCAACGTTATGGTTAACATATTTACTTTTGTAAACAATAAAATACACAAATGAAAAATATCACTATTCAGTACAGACTAAATCTCAAACAACTAAACAATATCATTTTTTTTTTTACAACGTGTGTAACTTTAAATAAGGCAATTAGATGTAGTACAGGTAGGTAGATCAACTACCCTGTAAAGAGGTATCTGTACCAAGTTGAAAAAACCCTGGTAGGTTCGTACAAAAAAAAAAAAAAAAATGCAGCGCATTAAATGAACTACAATCGACGAAAAAAAATAATACAATCAAACACGAAAAGACATAGGTAGTTCGCTTTAACCTTTTGTGTCTCTCTGGCATCACGAAATCGAAAACGTAACATACCGAATAAAAAAATTCGATTTTTCTCTCTTTTTTTTTGAACACATAAAAAATACACTTCCAAACGGGTAACTGTGATTCGTATTCATTGTCACAGACTTGAGAAATTTATTTTTTGAAATTAAAGCGCATGAAGGGGATAGGGGAAAAGGGGGAAATGCCATAATTATATCCTATATCACGCTATATACCTTTAATAATTGTAAAAACTTAATAATGAAAAAAAAAAAAATCGCCATAAAAACATTACAGAATAACGATAACTTACCAAATAAAAATTTGATATTACTAATAACAGAAAATATCGTTGATAAAAACGTATAACAAATTTACTTTTGTTTTTCTCTGTTCGCAATAAATATTATTAATTAAAATGAAATGATAAAACATGTACAAGTAAAATAACAAAAATAAGGGGGAAAAAATGTAAATAAAAAAGTATTTATAAGGAGGTGAGTTTTTAATTTTTTTTTTAATGATTGAAAAATCGCGAGGGAGCGTTCACATGTAATCAGATAAATATACGCGTTACGCTTACTTCTACGACCACGTACATTGTATATGTAGTATACTTACGCGATACAAAGAAAGAGTATAATAAGTAAAAAGCGAAACGATATACCTCCGGGAAATAATCACAGCCAATTCAACATATTTTAATCCGATTTTTTTTAGTAGGTATTCGCGAAGATTAGAAAATTGTTAAGTAACTCCGTCCCTTTCTTTTGCTCTGCGCTTCGTAACGTGTTCAACCGACTGCCGTCAGAATACCAGGTGGTTTCTTCTCTTTACCAATCATCTCAGACGCTCTGAGGCGGACCAAAAAAAAAAAAAAAAAGGAAAAAAACACAATTTGAAAATATTCAGTTAGCTGTTATCGAAATATTCAAAATGTAGATGCGGAAAACGCGTTCAACCAAAGCCAGATATAGGAGAAGTTGTATGTAAACTAAATCGACCAAATACCGAAATACATACCGCATCACTACCGAAACATTACATACGTATACGTTTATGAATACTGTACAGTAGGTATGCAATGCTCGACGTTGTAGGTAATGTAAAGTATATTTTATACATACGTACGTAGTAAGTACGAGCACGATGTTTTGTTAACTTTACCAGCGAAGAATGTCGAAAAATTAAACGCGAAGGCAGAAAGGAGAAGCTCGTTACACCTAATTACCATGAATATACAATATGCATCGATTTCATAACCTACGTTGAATTAAAATACGACCCTGTGAGCATGAAGTCATCACGATGGATATTGGTGGTGGCCAGAAGTTGAGAACTGTGAGAGGCGATATTTATTAAGTTATTTACGTTTGTAAAAAACGAACTACGTGGGAAACAGCTTCGTGCCAATAATCAACATATACGATACCGTAAAATATCGCTTATCGATATTTTGATGTCATATGAAGTAGAAAAAAAGTCATCTCAGTAATGCGAAAAAAAACCGTTAGAAAAACCGAACGTCGAAAAAATCGATCGTCGACCTTCAATTGAGTAAAATTAATCAATAATGAAAATCGAAGTCGAGAAATGCTTTTCGAAACACAAATTTGGAAAACATTGCGTGATTATCAATATAATTAGCTATTACAAATGGAACACGAGATAAGAAGTCGATCATCGATATTTTGATGAAAATTGAAGCATAAAAAAACGATCAACAAGACCACTGAAATTCCATTATCGATATTTGGACGAAGATCGCAGCAATGAAAAAATTCACTGTCGACGTTTGTCGAAAATCGAATTTTGAAAACGATTGGTTATTCGATGATCGATATTTTCATAAGAATTGACATAGGAAAATTCTTTAGAAATCGATTACCGATATTTATTGAAAATTGGAAAATACTGATTATATCGATGAATATCGCAAAAATCGATTTTTTAAAAATCGACCATCGATACTCTGATGAAAATTTTAGAATGAAAAAATCGATCAATTCGAGAATAATGAAATTCGATTATTGATATTTATCGAAAACTAAATTTGAAAAATATTGATTATCGATGAATATCGCGAAAATCGATTTTTTAAAAATCGATTATATCGATATTTTAATGAAAAGTTTTGAATAAAAAAATCGATCAACAAAACTACTGCAATTTCCCTATCGAAATCTGAACGAAAATCGAAGCGAGAAAAAATTTATTGCCGACGTTTATCGAAAATCGAACTATGAACATGAATATTGATTATATCGACCTTTATGGAAATTTTAATTTTACGATGTTCGATATTTTGATATAAAAAAGATGGAAAAATTCTTTGAAAATCGATTATCGATATTTATCGAAAATCGAGTTCGGAAAATACTGATTATCGATCATTATCGCAAAAATCGATTTTTAAGAAAACGATTATCGGTATTTCGATGAAAATTTCAAAATGAAAAAAATTGATCAACTCGACTAATGAAATTCGATTATCGATATTCTTCAAAAATCGAACTCGTGAAAATCAATGATCGATATTTGGACAGAAATCCATACTATCGATATTTTTTATGGAAAATTCGGAAAATTGAGTTCGTGAAAAATCGATTATATTTTTTTCATAAGAACTGAATCATTGAATCTTACTTAATTGGCCACATTTTTCACGAATCAAATTTGGAAAAAAGTCGATCATCAAAAACATCAAAATTCGATTAACGATTTTCAACTAAAATTGATTATCAATTTTCATCGATGAAAATCAAATTAAAAACAATATTGACCATGGATAATTAATTACAATAAATCGAACATAGAGAAATCGATAATCGAATATGGAAAAATCGATTTCGATATTTATCGAAAATCGAGTTCGGAAAATACTGATTATCGATGATTATCGCAAAAATCGATTTTTAAAAAATCGATTATCGGTATTTCGATGAAAATTTCAGAATGAAAAAAATCGATCAACTCGACTAAATGAAATTCGATTATCGATATTCTTCAAAAATCGAACTCGTGAAAATCAATGATCGATATTTGGACAGAAATCCATATTATCGATATTTTTTATGGAAAATTCGGAAAATTGAGTTCGTGAAAAATCGATTATAGTTTTTTCATAAGAAATGAATCAATTGAATCTTACTTAATTGGCCACATTTTTCACAAATCAAATTTGGAAAAAAGTCGATCATCAAGAACATCAAAATTCGATTAACGATTTTCAACTAAAATTGATTATCAATTTTCATCGATGAAGATCGAATTAAAAACAATATTGACCATGGATAATTAATTACAATAAATCGAACATAGAGAAATCGATAATCGAATATGGAAACATCGATTTCGATAATTGTCGAAAGTCGAATTTACAGGAAATCGATCATCGAAGTACCAAAACTCGATAGTCGATATTCAACAAAAATTGATCATCAACATTCATCGATGAAAATCGAATTTAAAAAATTATTACTAAAAATCGAATAAGGAAAATCGATAATTATTGATATTTATCAAAAATTTGAGTTTCAGTCATCACAGCGACGAAATTTCGATTACCAATATTTATCGAAAATCGAATTAGCAAAAAGTCGATGATCGATATTCGGATGGAAATCAAAGTTGAAAAAAGTTAATTGGCAATATTTATCAAAAATCGAGTTAGCAAAAAATCGATCATCGATGTTTGTATGAGAATCCGACGCCGCCACCAAGTATGAAAAAAGTTAGTACCATACCCGAATAAGACGCAAATACGAATAAGAAAGTTGATTCGGTCAAATGTACCAAACTACTCGATTAAAAATATCCAATTAGGTACCTTACGATTAAGTAAGTCTAGGTATATAAAAATACAGTACAGATCAATGCGAATTACAGCAGTAGATTCAAAATCCACCAAACAAAAAAAAACATCACACCAACACTGAAAACACTCTCGGTTTTAATCTAATTGGATCGCGGAACTAAACTAGTCAAAATATTCAAGTCTCCCTCGAGTACTAAACTACTGCAAAAACTAATATAAATGAAAAAAAAAAAGGTAAGAGTCGTAGCCAACTGACTTTCATCTACACACATATTATACGTACATCAATTCTACCGAAATTTTTCTCCGGACGCGAATAAATTTTTCGTCGCGTTTAGAGAATTCATAAAAGCAAGCCAAGCCGAGAGATAGATAGTCTTTGATTTGTTATCCAAGATGAGAAGAACAATGAAGAGTACATTACAGTTACATATAGAAAGCGATTCTAACAGTATTATGTACATGTAAGGTAAGTATTTTTATGGTACCAAGAAAAAAGCCACACTTCGGTTAGGTAAGTATCGTTTCGAAAAAGCCAACCCGCGATTCACACACGCAATTAGCTACACAACTACAATGAAAGTATGTACGAGTATTAAGAACGCTAATTGTAGGTAATTTCTCAACCGAATGAATACATACCATCTAATTGGGTAACCAAGTCTGCTTTTGTTTTTCCGAATAAACGTCTATAAGCTCTATATGATATAAAAAATTTCCATTCAGTTCGATACGGTCGTATAGGTAAAGAAAAACGTTATAAAATATTATGCTTAAAAAACATAGGTATTCATAATACGTAATACGCGATTCCTTAACTTTGCCTTCCCCTTTAAGACTGTTCGCATTGGGGTGGAAAAAAATTATCGCCTGCCTTTCCATCAATAATATTATCAAAAACTCAACTCGACCTGTACATACCTGTATATCGAAGATGCAGAAGTCGACCTGGACCACGACACCAAGAAATTCTCTTTACGTCGAGTAGCTCTACGATTATCGATCACAGCTCTAGTCACATCGTCCGGCATAAATGAATTTTTCAAACTATAAAATACGAATCTAAACGCAAAAGCGGAACCAAAAAAAAAGGAAAAATTAATCTGTATTCCTCGGAGCACATGACCAACTCGTCTATCCGAGAATTTCGCCACTCACCGAGGTAATAAAGCTAAAAACGTCGATATGAGAATCAGCAACCAATACGAGAACGTTCCCAGGGTATTCTGCAAAACGTACGTATTCGACGGCAGCCCGATACATTGGAAACAGACGACGTTGTATAAAAAAGTAAATAAATAAAACGATCCCAGCGACACCGTTAGCGAAATCCAATGAATTATTGTCTGAAAATGAACGAGCATCGATGAGAAATCCGGGCATAGCCAGAGGTAATCCAAGCTGCTCGTCCCTTACCCAAGATCTCATTTCTAGGCAGCCTTGTAACAGCATAGTGAACATACACGAAGTCACTACCGACATACCGAACTCCCAAATACCAATGTCGGAGCCGTCGTAACACTGTAATCATTCAAAATCGAATCAAAACCGGTTCCATTCAGCGGCTATGATTTGAAAAATGCCAATTTACCCATAATGCGAAGTAAAATATCACCAAGCTCTGATAAATAGCGTCCAGTATGGTTAACCAGAATGAATACGAGCGATAAACCGATCCCAGGCGTCCTTTACTGTATAAGTTAGGCTGAGCAAGAAGTAATTCTTCGGGTGCATCTTGATCGTATACTCCTGCGAATGATTAAAATCATTTTTTTAAAAATTTCATTCAAATGAAGACACTCTTGGCCGATCAATTTCTAGCATTCGACCACTTACCGATCACAAGCGGTGGAAACGAGGTAAAAAATAAATTATATAACATTAAATACATTTGATCAATCATCACAGTTCCGGAAAATCCGCAGAATAACTGGTACCAAAATATTAGAAATACGAAAATCTGAAACGAAAAGCACACCGTTCAAACAAATAAGTTCGGATCTAGACCAACTTAATTGTCTTCCATACTTACAGCATTTTTATAAAAAAAATACAGCACCATATTGGCCAATCGGTCGTAACTCCAGTGACCGTGAACCAGTAAAAATCGTTCTAAGAATTTAAACCTAGATAAAGCGAAATCTGAGGCCATCACAGCTTGCATACCCTCTTGTCCGGAAATACCGATGCCGACATCGGCAGCTTGGATCATCGATACGTCGTTGGCTCCGTCACCTAAAACCAAAAATCGTCGTATTACTCCAAAAACGAAAATCTTTCGACTGATTACGAGTGGAAAAATCTGCTTACCAATGGCTAAGGTGCGCATGTGCAGTTTTTCTTTCACTACTCTAACTATGTAAGCTTTTTGTAGCGGCGTCGATCGACAGCATAACACAGACGTACAATACTTGGTCAATTTTAAGAAAGGAACTTGTAAATTGGAACGTCGATCTAAAATAAATCTGTAACAATGGTTCGAGGAAAAGTCTCTCATTATTTTCATGGTACAAAATCACGACGAAAGTATTAAGTAATACCTTGGCCGATACTATAATGATGGATAGAGGAACGGGTACTAAATTATGTTGGATTCTACTTACGTTAACGTTTTACCATCAACTACCAAAGCTCGCTGCTTTTCAGACATCCGACTGGAATGATCCAAAAATGGTAACGTTTTCGATTTCTTTTTATTTAATAAGGGTACAAACGACAAGAGTCCAGAATCACTTTTACTACTAATGCCACTATCAGCACTAAAATCAAGAAAATTTACACTAATTATGGTAGTCTAAGGTCGAACGTACCTCGACTCTGATAAAAGATAGTAAAAAAAAAAAAATAATAAAGAAAAACAGAAAAACGACGAGGTACTAATCTTACACGTCTATACGTAAGCGTTTCATCAAACCATGGCGTAGTAATGCTCTACGTATAAAATGGCTATTTTGAAACTACTCTATAGAAGCTTACCTTTCGTCTTGTATTCGCATCATCGACGATGTTTCGATTTCTTTCAAATAAAACGTTATTAGATTTTCGGCCGCGTCTTTCGACCGTGCTGTCAACTTGATGATTTCCATTTGAGCGCTGAATAATTTGGACGAGTAAGCTACATTAATGGCAGTCTCCGGCTTATCACCGGTCAGTACCCAGATGACGATACCGGCTGATCTCATCGCGTGTATGGTTTCCGGCACGCCTTCTTGCAACCGATCTTCGATACCTGTCGCACCTGCAACGAGAGTTCGTTTTCAATTAGCCTAGATTGTCACAGAGACGGTATAGCTTTTTCAAAAAATTCAACAACGTACCTAAGAGTGTGAAATTTTTCTCCACTTCCGAATACGACTTCATTAACTTTTTATCTCGATCGTTCATCGAAAGCTCGGCTTCTTGGTTACGTTTAGCCCAATCGTTGTATTCTTTCTCGGTTAGTACTCGTTTGGCCATCACCAACACACGTAGACCTTGTTTAGCGTACGTATTCAGATGCTGCTGAGTTCGATGGATTATTTTCTGCGTTTCTGGATTACCTGAGAAAGAAACGTATGGAAAAAATTAGTCGATCGGTTCGAATATATTCGTCAGAATTCGTGAAAATGTCGCTTACTGGTCGGTGGCAGCAATGGTAAAATGGTGGAATCGGCTCCTTTGCAAAATACTGTTATTTCTTTGGTAACTGGGTGACGAAGTATAATTGACATACATTTACGAGCCGAATCGAACGGCAGAATGTTGAGCACATCGAATTCTACGATGTTGTTACCTGCGAGCACAGATCGAAATTAATACATTATACGCGTTGGAAATTTATCGAGAGGATTTTCAGTGTTTTTTACAATTTTTTTCGATACTTTTGATCTCTCGATTTTGTAAAATTTTCAAGTTTTCGTAATTTTTTCAGTTTTTTACAAAAAATTTTTTTTTCAATTTTTGAAAATTTCAAATTTTTTTAATTTTTATGAGTTTTGTCATTTTTTCAATTTCTTCAATTTGTGAATTTCTCAACTCTTGAAAATTCATTATTTTTTTTTTTCATTTCAATTTTTTTCCCCATTTTGATTTTTTCCCTATTTTCATTATTTTTTGATTTTTAAAAATTTTTTTAGGTGGGGGGGGGGGGGGGGTTTTTGAAATTTTTTTTATTTTTCCCCTTTTTTCAATTTTTTAATTTTTTAAAAAATTTTTAAATTTTT
>FIZT01019767.1:0-12066 GCA_900065295.1 Paracoccus marginatus | reverse complement strand
GGGGGGGGTTTCTCACGTATTGGCACCAATCCACGGGGGGTCCGAAAAAAAATTGAAGTTTTTTTTTCCATCAAGTATAAATAAGGGCCACCCTACTGATCACTCGCCAACTCGTTACACCGATTAAAGCTCAAGAATACCGAGATAAACTGATACATTTTTCTCAACAGACAATTATGAGTATTTTTCAAAAAATACGAAACCGAGCTTCGAGTCACACAAGAAATCAATTCCATTTTATTTTACGAACGAGCCGAAAAAAAACATCACATCATTAGGCACTAAGGCTAAACAAATTTTAGCCCACATCTGGCAAAAAATGCATTCAAACATCGAGTACGTTCTCACATAAACCAACATCGAAAGAAAGTACTAAAGAAGCTGCACAAATCTCCAACCTTCGAGGCACTATCGAGAGAAAGTTCGAGAAAAAAACAAATAAAAATATTTTCAAGAAACTAGAAACTAATAAGATGACAAAAAACCGATGAAAATATCCCTGAGCTCAGCTACAAATTAATAGATGAATTTCAACAACAACGAAAATAAAAAAAGTGGAAACATGAATAATTATATACGAGTAAAGAGGCGAGGCACTGAAAACATAATTAGCTTTGTCGAAATATCCGTAAAAATGATAATTATTAAATAATATGATCCGTATCAGAAAAAGGGCAGGGGGAGGATTCGTCACTAAAGAGTCCAACCATCATAATTATTAATTACACACGATAACCCCGAACATGAAATTCAAATTAGGCTACAAAATAAAGAAAGTATTTGGTTCGCAATTACAGGCAGTACATATAAAATATAAAATTTCATGCAACAACTATAATAACAAGAAAACAAAAAATGAAAAACAAATGACATGCATTCTAACCATGGCAGCTTTGACAAAACGATTAAGTACGATTTACAAAGTAAAAAAAAAAAAAAAATGAATAAAAAAATCATCGATTGTTAAACTCTTTCAAAAATGCTAAGCTCGCGTCAAGAAATTAGAAGAAAAACCTCGGTGATGCATGCGTTTTCAAAACACTGCTATAATTATCCAAAAAAAAAACATTCCAAACCTAAAAGTTCTTCATCAAACCTACCATTCACAATAATGATAATTCGAACAATACAACGTATAAACAAGAAAAATTAAAATGCCTGCGTACATAACAAGAAATTGAAAAAAAAATCTCAAAAAATGTAGGTACCTGGTCGATGAAAAAAAAAAAAAAAACGTACTTATATAGGTACTCTTTCATCATATGGTGGCGTTATTATTGTTACTATTATTTATACTGTTATTATTAATCATACACGATTCGACCATTGTTAATTTCTCGCGATGCATACGTTCGATATGCCTGGCGACGTGCATTTTCTGTTTAGCTCGGTAGTTGCAGTACGGGCACTGGAATTGGGGCTCTTTGCCGCATTCCCACTTTTGATGGTTACGCAGCGAGCTTTTCAGCTTGTAATGGCGGCCGCAATCCGGGCACTCGACGCCTTTCGGATAGTCCATGCTGGTGGGCGAGCCTCCACCTAGCGAATAGCCGGTCTGGTTAGCGCCGCCGCCGCCGCCGCCACTCTGTATAGGCGATATACCCGGATATTGCATTGACCACGATTCCCAACTACTTAGGTAATGCAATTTCCATTTACCTAAAATTAACAAACAAAACAAAAAAACGAAAAAAAATCACCGCTCAAGTTTCACTCGTGAAAACACAATTCCTTGTTGGAAAAAACAAGGCCGCATATACCCTTCTTATTGGATACCCCCGTATATAAATATTATTATTGGCGGTAAATACCCGATTTGAAAAAAAAAATCAATTTTGGATACTTTTTTTTTTTTTTTTTTTTATTTCTAAATTTTGGTGAGTCATGCACAAAACGCAGCAAAAAGGTTAAGGGTTGTCATCTTTCAAAAAAGAAAAATGCTAACGTTCTAAGAAAAAGATTCAAAAGAAGTATGTTAACATTGAAAAAAAAAAAAATGAAAAAAAACAGTCGTTTGTCAGAGAGCAAAAAGACAAGCACAGTACTTGTTAAGTAGTGAGAAGAAGCTTAACTGTCACCAAAACAATATAGCCTATAGGTAATTTATATGTATTTATAAAGTTACACATCAATACACATCAGCCGCGGCGAACAAATATTTCGACAAGATGATCCTTCCCCTCTCCTCTCCTCACCTTTCGTAGAAGGATCGACACTACAGGTCAACTTGGATGTTTTTTACTAGTTGGCTGTGGTTACACTCGAGTTTAGATTAAAAATGAACATTTTCATCAATTTCTAATACCTACACGTCGTTTCAATTCCCTCCTCCATTTTGTAATGATTTTTCATTCATTATGGACAAATTTTCATATTTTTTTACGTTCAATTTTTTTTTTCAATTTTCGCCTTTTTTAGAAATTTTCATTGCATGCAATTTTTCACTTCATTTTTAATTTTTGAATTTTCTCAATCCTATCAAAATTTCCATTTTTTTTTTCAAATTTTCAATTGTGTCAAAACTCAATTTTTTTAAATGTTTAAAAAATTTCCATTTTTCAAGATTTCAAACTTTCTTCATTTCTTTTTTAGCAATGTTCAATTTTTCAGAGTTTTGAAAATTTATGTAATTTTCCTTTGTTTTTGTTTTCTTAATAAATTGAATCAAGACCCAATTTTTTTAAAGGGGGTTTCAAACATTTTTCATTTTTCAAGATTTCAATTTTTTTTTTGAAAGTAATAAATTTAAAAAAATTATCAATCTCAATTTTTTCAAAATTTTAAAATTTCTGTAAATTTTTTAATTTCTTTGAAATTTATCCCATTTGTCAGAATTCAAAAAAATTTTTAATTCTCCTAATTCAATTTTTTTGAAGTTTTCAATTTTCATCACACTCAACTTTTTCAAATTGCTTAAAAATTTTTCTATTTTTGAAAATACCGAATTTTTATGAAAGTTTTATTTTTTTAATAAAATTCCAATTAAAAAAAATCAATTTTGTCAGTTTCAGTTTTCTATTTTTTAATTCAAATTTTCAATTTTTTCAAAATTCCTCTCTTCCATAGAATTTTCATTTTTTTCGTATAAATTTTTTCAATGTGTTCAACTTTTAATATAAACTCAACTTTTTGCAAGTTTTTCAAAATTTTCAACTTGTTTCAACTTTTCAAAATTTGTGATTTTTGACACTAAATTTTCACTTCCAAAAATTTTTCAATTTCTCAAATTGATGAATTTTCGAGAAAAAAATTCCAAAACATCCAAATGCAACTAATTTGATTGAATTTTTGTCGAGTCGAAACTTGAGATTTTTTTCAAATTCGTGCATTTTCAATATTCACGTTCCCAATTGTACAATCCAAAAAAAAAAAAAAAAAAACGAAAAATCCCACGAATCGATAACTTTTCAACCCCCCTCGACCCATAACGATCTTCAATTTCACTACCAACCCCAAAAAAGAACCACCTTCTAATGTCAAAAATCTTACCACTTTACCTTCACGATTGCACAACAATTATTTCGTCTCAAACAAATAGTACTTGACGATGATGTAATGATAGATCAAAATTAAAACGATAAACGACCAAAATATCATATTCCTCGAATCGAAATCAGAACACGGATTCATTTTTGCTCAAATTTTACATTCACTCAACATGCGCGAATAATCCTACTCGTATCGAGATCTCCATCAAAACTGCACCAAGGTTTCAGTACGTCCTTAGTGCCTAGCACTGCCTACGACATGGCTCGTATTTCTAGCACCGTACGTATACTAGTCTCAATTTGTGATAACATTGTGTACTTTACAAATTCGATAAAAACGAGATTAATTTCAAAGTTGAATCGGTTTTTTAAACATTTTTTTAAAAAAATAAATCCGAAAATTTTAATGGTGAAGGAATTTCCGTTATTATTTACAATATTTCCCAATTTTTTTTCATTTTAAAAAATTTTTTCACTATCGAAAAAGACGTTGTTTAATTATTGAAAATTATGTATAATAATATTATAAAGATGTATGTATAAATAAAGAACTTGCACAAGAAATTTGTTAAAATCACGCTTCGTTTTTAGTTTGTTAAAGTCCATCACCAAGCGAAAAAATAGTTATGCTTTAATAATACATTTATATATAAAGGAAAACGAACATGCTTTTAAACATTTCCACAAAAAATGAAGGGAAAAAAAATTAAATTTCTAACAAATAATCATTTTCAAATAAGAAAGAAACACTCCTTCGGTGTGAAACGCTGAAAACTTTCAACATATTCTTCGACACATTCGATAAAAAGAAAAAACTATCATAAAATTCTAATTAACAATGTAAACTGGCTAATAAAAAAATAATCGTCGACAAAAAAAAATAAAAATAAAATTATTCCTCGATTCGGCATTATTTATAGGAGCAGAACACCGATCAGTATACTCCAACCAAGGGACAGATATACGCGAGCGAGCAAAGGAGGGCAATAAGTATATGTAGGTAATAGGACGTTGGACCCGGTAGCGATTTTCCAAACTCTATTTTCTGTCCGTAAGCGTAAGAAGCTTTACATAATTTTAAACCGAATTGGATACCCATATTGGAACTATACGTCTTGATTAAAATATAAAATGAGAATATGAAATAATTGCTGAAGTGAGATGTATATACCTATTAGAAGATGGTGTGCTTGGAAATACCTCGAATTACGGGTACTTTCCCACAAACTCGTCGGCAGACAATGCAGGTTTTTGGTGACTTTTATAGTACGTACGACTTCGAACCTAATTATGGCAGCAGAGTACCATGCGATCTCCGTCTGCTAACTCTGAACGATTATTTTTGTAAAGAATTTCTTTCAATGCATACGTTTTGTTACATGTTTACCGACCAATATAGGTACAATTAACGAGAAAATTCAACTCTCGTACCGGTACAAGCGTAAAATACCGAATAACTCTACATATAGATAATTGAATAACATAAACTGATTTACTTACCAGTTTAACGTACATAGTGATAACATTTATAGCAATAGCAACATTCAAAAGTTAAATGTAAAAATCACTCAATTAATTATTTGATTGTTAAAAAAAAAGAAAAATCAAACCAATTATTACCTATTAGTAGAATAAAAGAACAGATCAAATTCAATGAATAACATTTAATACGAAATTACAAAAAAAAAAGTTCAAACAATCCTATCGAATATTTGATATTGCAGCTCAAAACCTTGTCATATTGCTCGATGAAATGGGTAAGTCTAGGAGTCTAGGTACTAATTTGGGAATAACAATAAAGAAGCACTCGCTGCCTTATATCACAGTCAATAAAATAAATAAAATAAAAAAAGTAATAAAAAATTAAAAATTAAACAGGCATCGGATATGCAACGTTGATTCCACTGAAATAATTTCAAAAACCCTCCCTGTAACAAGGAATTTCTCAAAATAACATTTCACACAGTTTTTCCAGCAATTTTTTCTACAATTTTTTTCTTTAAATTTGTGCCTACAACGAAGTTTTATGAACTTGACAAAAAAAAGACGAAAATCGAATTTTTGATGATAATTTTCTCAAAAAAAAAAAAAAAAATGAAACTTGGAAAAACTGACAATGTTCAACCAATTTTCAAGAAAGAAGTCAATTTTTAACTGAAAATTTTTCAATAAACATGAATACTTGAAAAATGTCAATTTCAAAAAAAATGACAAGTTATGAGAAATGACAAAAATGACGTTTTTTCAAAAAATGACAAAAACGACATTTTTTCAAAAAATGACAAAAATGACCTTTTTTTAAAAAAATGACAAAAATGACCTTTTTTTAAAAAAATGACAAAAATGACCTTTTTTTAAAAAAATGACAAAAATGACCTTTTTTTAAAAAAATGACAAAAATGACCTTTTTTTAAAAAAATGACAAAAATGACCTTTTTTCAAAAAGTGACACAAATGACATTTTTCAAAAAATGACACAAATGACATTTTTTCAAAAAATGACAAAAATGACATTTTTTCAAAAAATGACAAAAATGACATTTTTTCAAAAAATGACAAAAATGACATTTTTTCAAAAAATGACAAAAATGACATTTTTTCAAAAAATGACAAAAATGACATTTTTTCAAAAAATGACAAAAATGACATTTTTTCAAAAAATGACACAAATGACATTTTTTCAAAAAATGACAAAAATGACATTTTTTCAAAAAATGACAAAAATGACATTTTTTCAAAAAATGACAAAAATGACATTTTTTTTTCAAAAAATGACATCTTTTCAAAGTGACAAAAATGACATTTTCTCAAAAAATGACACAAATGACACTTTTTCAAAAAATGACACAAATGATATTTTTTTCAAATATGACAAAATGACATTTTTAAAAAATGACAAAAATGACATTTTTAAAAAATGACAAAAATGACATTTTTTAAAAAAATGACAAAAATGACATTTTTTAAAAAAATGACAAAAATGACATTTTTTAAAAAAATGACAAAAATGACATTTTTTAAAAAAATGACAAAAATGACATTTTTTAAAAAAATGACAAAAATGACATTTTTTAAAAAAATGACAAAAATGACATTTTTTAAAAAAATGACAAAAATGACATTTCTTCAAAAAATGACAAAAATGATGATTTTTCAAAAAATGACAATCTTTCAAAAATTGTGATTTTTGATGAATAGTAACAGTGTTTAAAAAAATGACAAAAAAGAACAAAATGACAAAATGATAATTTTTGAAGAAATGACAATTTTCAAGAAAACTGCAGTTTTTGAAAAACTGATGATTTTGAAAATTTTCATCAATTTTCCAAAAAAATGACAATTTAATTTCCAAAAATTGGCACTTATTTTTCAATTAAACAAGAACACCGAGACTGATTCGCACTTTCAATTGGAAGCATCAGCCTATGTGTTGTCCAGAAACCGCTCCCAATAAACCAAAATCCTCTCTCCTCCAAAATCTCAAAAATTTTTGCTCGAATCATCGAATACAATCCAATGCATCGTAAAAATTTAACCTCTATAAAAAATCGAAAAGCGAAAAAAACCTAGGATACCGAAATTAAGTAGGTAATTTTCCAAAAATCTAAAAGAAAAAAAAAATAAAACTAAAATAAACGAAAAGCGTACTTAAAAACATAATAGCGAAAAAAAACACACACACAAATACTACCAAGTATAAAAAATACAGAGAAAAAAAAAAGCATAAAAAGATATCACTTAAATATCATAATAGGAAAAAAGGTGTACCTATAAATACTACGCGAGAGAGACAGTTGAAACAAAAGATACTACAAGAGAGAGAGAGAGAGAACTACTCGTAATAATCACTCGTCAATATACTCTAATGTACTAAGACAGCATAATGCACCTTTGGCTACAGTACACAATATGGAATATACGCGTGGGGCCCCCGTGCTCGGATTCAAAACTGTCGATTCGGATCGGCTCATTTTAGGGCGAATACGTCGGGTTTCAAGGCGTGCTTGTATCTCATATGCGTCACCAAATGCACCTTCTGTTTGGCTTTATAATTACACAGTACGCATTTGAATTGCGGCTCTTTGCCGCACTCCCAGCGTTGGTGATTCAACAGCGAGCTTTTTAGCTTATACTGGCGGCCGCATCTCACGCACGTGATAAATTTACTAGCGTCCGACTTCGAGTTGGGATTTTGCATAAGGTCGGGCAATTGTAATAGCGGCGGCTTCGATAAAGCCGCCTTTAGAGGAGACGCCGACGTAATGCTGAAAATCTCATCGCCGTCTTCGATGCCGGGCCAGTGGTACGCCTCGTCATTCATCATTATAAACTGATCGGCTATAAAAAAAATTCACACAAAAATTTTAATTATAACCTCGAACCGAGGCTCGGCATTGCACACACAAATTACGTAGGTAATTCAAATTCAAATTTCCGCACTTTTTTTTGGCAGGTATTTTGGGATTTATAGGAGGAGGAGGAGGAGCAGTCAGCGAGTGGGAAAATAATGTATACGGCGCGCTTTGCTGTACCCACACCACTTGAACGACAGCCATCTCACCGCGAGAAAACAGAAATTCAGTTCCAATTTTTTCCAGCCATACAATTCTCAGATTTTTTCAAAGCTTTTCATAACGTATTCCAATACTTCATAATGTATAATACGTTCCGGCATATTTTCATGCAGCGTTTTTTGGTTAGTGGTAAGAAATGAGAGGAAATAAAAAGGCAACAGCTAAAACGCGTGTGTCTGGTGGGTAGGGTGGAGGTAAAGGTTCTTGATCGCCAATAAAGTAGGTAATAATTTTCCAATTTCATTTTCCAGCGTGTACGTAAATTTCCAAAATACGATATTTATAAGATCCGGCCCACCAATAATACAAAATACTATGTGTATAAGTGTATAGGGAAGAAAACGCCACCTCAAATTTTGCTATTCCATTTATAAAATAGAAGGTAAAGCCCATCTCCAATTAGTGTTCAAGTAACTAATAAATTGTAATATAAAATTGAGAGATAAACAAAAAAAAAGTAATAAAATAAAGGCGGTGCATTATACAGCGTACATATCATGCGATGATGGTGAACACTGAACACTTTTTGTTTTTACAATCTAAGGTCAATTTAAAGAATTTTTTTTTTAATTTGAAATTTGAAAATTCACTAAAAATCACAAAACACTACTTTTAGAGCAAATTTATGTACAAAATAAAAATGTAATTTTGAAAAAATTTCTAGAAAATAATTCATAACCGTAAAATTGGCCACTTCCCCCTTCCTCTCCAGTGTAAAGGAATGATCCAACTGAGGAAACGAAAAAATTGTTCAATACAGAAATAAAGTTACCTTTTCAAACAAATGAATAATAAAAACCCATACGATTCAAATTCTTCCCCTCGACCAACCACACTATGTACAAGTATCGTAGCCACAGCCCGTTCTCGCGAGCACACGATCCCTACTCTGCGCATGCGCGTCACACATCGAGCTACCCGCGTTCACGTCAGTACTAATGCGACGCTTCCATAGTCCACACGTCCGTTCTCGCGTTCGTTTTCGATTTTTACCTATTTTAGCGGTGGGTTTTCTTCCGAAATATGAATAATGATAATCCGTGTATCGAGTAAAATTACATTTTAATAACAAAACACGCCAAACAACGCCAATACATGAAAAATATCGTAAAATTGACAACGATCTAGTTTGAATAATTGCTTAACAAAAATTGTCATTAAGTAGTAAAAAAGAAAAGAAAAAAAATGAACACTAGCATTACCTAATAATACAGAAGATTTGATGAAAATTTCAATAGTTAAAACAAATCAACTTCTAAAAATAAAATTAAAATAGTTACTGAAAATAAGGAGGAAAAAAATCAAAGAAAAAAAAACTGTTAAACGATACGTCTGTTAAATTCTATACAAAAACAAGAAAATGAAGCGTTCAGTCACGTAACGTATGCCATCTCAATTCGAAAACTTTGCAAAAACCACGAATAATTCCTTCCTTCACCTAAAGAATTGAACTTCGTACGAACCCTGATCCCATTGCACACACTCGACATAAGAAAAAAGTAAATTTCGCGATCCAAAATGGAGATGGCGATTTTCAAATACCTTAAAAAAATGCTAAAATTAGGTCATCGACTTCGAATTTTTTGGTCTTTTTCAAAAAAAGTTGTGTAATGCTACCTCGCGTAATATTAGTTCGTCATCTCACTGCGATCAAACTAACGCGTGATGTTTCCTAATATGAGACTGTATGTTGAACTTGCCGGTATGATTGCAAAACGGGCAACGTTGGATATGCCGCACGCAAGAATATTTCTCATGCCTAATTAACGAGCTCTTCGATTTAAACGTCTGCGTACAATGTTTGCATTTGTAGAAACAATCAATGTCCGGTTTGGGTAGCGTGCGTTTTACAGCGGTCGATTTTTTCACTGGAGAACACACAGAAAAAAAATAATACCTGTCGCATTAATCAAACCGAATAAAAGTAATTGGCTAATTCAGCGCAGAAAATAAAAAAAAAACATGAATGAGTCGTATTAAGAAAGGAAGAAAAAAAAAACAAAGCCAACGAAATATTATGCGGCTGCTGTAGGGGGATAGAAAAAAAATCGATAAAGGTATATACGATGAACATGATCGATAAAAAGCAATTATGATCGGTTAAATATGGGAAAGGCAAAGGCAAGTTCCCCAAAAAAATTATTGATAATTTCGTAATAAATTTTTTCAGAATCGAAAAAAAAAGTAAGCACACTTGGACTGAAATTTTTGAGATCTCTCGATAAAAACGCAGCATGCAAAGACAAGTGAGATTTTTTGGTACTTGCTCGAAATTTCAGAAATGGAAAACAGCCCTCCAGAGTCCAGACCTAAACCAAAACTTGATTTATGCCTAATATTTTTCGAAAATAAGCAACGTAAATCTAGATCCAAGATCCGAAAATGACTCAGATCTGCCCAGCCTTGTGCAATAAAGAATGCTTGGTGGAAATTTTGGAAAGCAGTAGAACACCTTGGCATATCTACAAAAATTGGTCGAAATGGAAAAAACCCTGCAGGCATTGCGAGTGCTAACAAGACGTACAATTATTAATTATCCAAATAATACATACACAATTAAATTGCGAGTTTTTCCAATCGAAACTTACACTCGAAGCCTCGACACGGGTACATAATCAGAAGTCGATAAAGTTAGTGGCAAAAAGTGAGCAAGAGTAGGTAAATACAGCAACATACTTATGAGTACTTTCTTTCCCTTTATTATTCCAACTATTCCACCCTTCACCCTTTCTCCTGCCCACCACATCGATCATATTCTCGTACTGCGAAAGCTCCCAAAATGCCCACGCTAATTGTAATTTCTTTCCCTCAAGAATGAAATAAAAAAAATGAAAAAAATCGCAAAGAATAAAAAAAAAAGGTCACTACCAAGGCACAATTCTACACATATAAAGTTAGTTCATAGTAAAATATCCGTAGATTGATCAGAAAAAAAAAAGGTGGTGTTAGTTAGACACATACATAATAATAATAAATAATAACAATAATAATAATGAAAAAAACAGCTTAATTATAGATTTCAAAAAAAAAAAAAAATCAGGCCGCTCTAACGTATCGCACCAGCCCACAAAACTGACGCATATAATGCCATTTTCAGATGGTCGAAAAATGAAAAAGCTTTTCATTTATCGCCACCCGCACGACCACCGCCACAACCTAAAACAATCAAGTAACATATCGCCATGCTTTCACATTAATCGCAAATCTTAAAAATAATGGCTGCCAAAAAAAAAAAAGAAGAAAAAAAAGTTGAAAATCTCGGATACTTCTATTTTATGATTCGTCGGAGTAGCCAGACACGACATTTCCTACGGTTTCTGCTCCGTTAACCTGATTCCCGGTGTACAAGTCACCGGTCCTCGCAACCTATTCCCCACCTTACCCCGCCCCCGTTGTTTAGAGTAAACACAGCGCCAAAAATCCCAACTGGATGGCCAATCATTACACCGAACCGAAGAGACGTTTTAATGTTTCACTTCACAGCATCGAGTTTTAACAGCAAAATCGACGACGTGATTACTTCGCTGCACCAAATGGACGGGCAGCGAGGACGGGTATTAAGCGCGATAAATAATATCTTCTCTCTCGCTATACATATCTTACGAGTTCAACTAACAAACACGCGGAAAATTACCGCACCTCGTCACCACCACGGCCACGTCTTTTGCCCTTTCGTCTCTGGAAAGCGTATACCTCTGCCTGTGCGCGACTGCCATTATCTGAGTAAATATTTGATACGGTACTGACGACGCGGCCGCGGCCACGACCACGACCGTAATCATAATCGAAGAAAGAAAACCACCGATCTTTTGTTGTATACAAATAATACCCGCCACTGATGAGAGAGATGGTGACGCACCGAAGCCATGCCAGAGGTGAATTTCCAAGTAGAAAAATTCTCCACGGAGTCGTTTACACTTGTTGTGACGCACCTTCAACTACGCGAATGTAAATTAGGGTGGAGTGAAATAAAAAACATACCTTGGATTTTGACCAAATTCGGT